>RJWM01020149.1:0-37687 GCA_004363535.1 Dasyprocta punctata
GCCAGCTCGAGGTAGGTGGCACGATGTCCGTGAGACAGGACGCTGAGGCTTGCACAGGACCCCATCCACACAGCCCACCCGGCGCTTTGGGCAGTACGTGTGCTGGCCCCGGGAGGAGCTGCTGTGTCTCAGGAGGCCTCCTCTCTTCTCCACGCCTCCATTCTGCACAGCACTCACTACCTGGGATGGGTCCACCCCACGCCACCCGGTGGACAGAATCGTCCAGCCCTGCCGCTCAAGGCTGGGATCGACACAGTGGCACGGGAGCCAGCGGAAGCACTTGTGTCCTTAGGCAAAACATGTGACCTCGTCTGCACAGGAGACCAGAGGAGAAGCAGAGAGAAAGCCCACACGGGCAGCCCGGCGCTTAACGTGGCTTTCCAATCGCCAGACCACAGGCAGATTCTGCGGCCGCGACTTCAGTCCCGGACTTGGAAACTTTGGTCTGATGTGGCCGGGTGTTTCTGAAAACACTCTCTAACCCCAGTCAAAAGAAGGCTGTGAAGGGAATAATCAAAGTATCAATGACAGACACGTTCACAGGACAGCGTGTGTGTTCACACATGCGTGCCTGTCGTGACAGCAATCACCCCAGATGCCACGTGGATTAAAAAAATGACAAGTCCTGGATGTACCACAGCAGCACTCTTGAGCCATGTCCCCTCAGAAGGCCTCTGGCTCTTTCTCCAGGGCTCTTCCTCCACAGGGAAGCTCAAAGAAAGAGCTGAGTCCTCCGCCATCACTGAGGTGGGCCGGAAACCAAGTCTCCTACAATATTCAGTCAGTCAGTTAGTTAGTCAATCATTAACCCCAGCCCTAAAGAAGGGCCTCCTAGTGTTGGAGCACAATTATAAGGTTAGAACACATTTATAAAATAGCAAACTTCTAGGTGTTTCATAGAGAGCAATAAGAAGTCTCTGACCAAGTTTCTGCTGAATTCAATTGACCTTGACAGTGTCTGCAGCCCAGCTGCGTACTTCTGACAAGCACTGAGTCAGAGTAATTGTCCATACCTTCAGGTACCCTGGACTAGTCCAGGACACTGTGGTCACCCTGTAAGGGCCCCTCCCCTTGTTCCCAGAGAGTTTCTATATTATGACAAACAATTCCTTTGTTTCAACGAATCTGTTGAAGACTAGCCTGCCTGTCCATATATGACTCAATGCACGTAACCAACAATGTAAAGTTGTGCCGCTTGCTTTGTACGTCCCACTTCTAAATGCTATATAACCTACGCTCTCTGTGAACGCAGGGCTGCCGCCTTTGGGAACTATCCTGCAACAGCCTGCATTCGGCTGGCGTAAAGATGAAACGCTGCCTTCTTATCTCCTTGGTGTGAAGAATCTTCCTTGTGGTTTGACTTGGAAATTTTCCCACAACACTAGCAGTGAGATACTGCTAGGGAAGTAGGGCAAGCGGGGTGCACAAAAATGAAACAGAGGAGTAGATGGAACCGCAGCGTGAGGCTGTGTGACACAGGGGCTGTGGGATAAAAGTCTAGTGTTGGTCAAAGTGCAGAGACAGGGGCTGGGAGCCACGCACGCTGAGCCACCTCAGGCCCTGAGGATTCGCACAGGCAGAGGAGATCTGTGTGGGCCCCTGGCCGAGCTGGCAACGTGGGCCAAGGCTGAGGTTGCGGCCTGGGACGTGCCGTGCAGAGCTCTGACACTTGGGGCGCATTCCCCAAGCAAGAGGGAGTCATGGAAGGGTTTAGAGGAAGGGGGTGACGTGGGAGCAGCTGCCCGGACAAAGCGCCTGGTACAGAGGCCAAGGCTACCTAGGGGGTGCAGCCGGACTCCGCAGGGGGAGCCAGCAAGGGGGGAACTGGAGGATGCGAAGGAACTGGCATGAGAGGCAACACAGAGACAAAATCCACGGGGTGAGGGGCGGAAAAGTGGGGTCACGCGGCTCTGAGGTCTGAGCCAGCACCACCTGGGCAGTGCTCTCCAGACTGGGCACTGGAGATGCCCAGGCACGGGAAAGGAGAGGGAGTCCGCCTGGGCATACAGGTATGACCAAAATGTACGGCAAATCTAAAAAAAAAAAGTCTTAGATTTATTGCAGTAAAAGGCAAACTGCCGCTAATCCCTCCCAGAATACACCCCTTCCTTCCAGCACTCATCCCAGCATTCCTGTGCCTTCTGAGGCAGCTCTGGAAGTCCTCTCGTGAGTGTCTTGAATGGCACTGTGGCTGCTTCCATGTCTTGAATGGGTTCAAACTGTTCACTTTTCGCGGTCATTTTGACTTTGGGGAAGAGCCAGAAGTCGCGTGGTGTCAGATCCAGGGGATAAGACAGATGAGGACCCACCATGGTGTTTTTATTTGGCGGAAACTGCCGTAAACATCTTGAATCAATTCAGGATATAGAGGCAATCATGCAAAAAACACTCTCCAAAGACGACTTCCAGAAGGGCTTCATAAAATGGCAAAAATGATGTAATACGTGTGTTCAAAGCCAAAAGGAATATTTTTAAGGGAACTAATGGCAAGACGTCTTTTAATGCCATCAATTTTTTTTATTTTTATTTAAACATCTGCCATAATTTTGGTCACACCTCCTGGCAGGATGAATATACCCGAGGCACAACCAGGGAGCTGCACCCCTCGAAGCAACAAATCTAGAATCCGGGAGCACAAGGGCTGCTTCTGAAGACCAATCCCTGCCTCTGCTACAGGGAGCCACCCGGGCTGCTATGTGGGGCTCCACACCTCCGGGGAAAGCCTGACGCTCAGGATGGCAGAAATAACATTCAGGGCAGTGGTTCCTGGTCCCTGGGGTCTCCTGAGAGCTATACAGTCGGCCCTCTGTACCCACAGGTACAGGTAACCATGGACCTAAAATATTTTTATAAAACCTTCTTTCTTTACTGAACATACACAGGCTTTTTTCCTGTCACTACCGCAGTCCCTACTACCGCACACCAACACTGTATGTTGTACTGGGGTTGGAAGTGACATGGAGACTATTCCAAGTATACAAGAGGATGGGGATCTATCATAAGGCACTTGAACATCCTCAAATTCTGGTATCCTGGTCAGAGAGGAGGTTGTAGGATCCACTCCCGCAGGGACGAATGTAGAACTCACCCTCTGTCACAGTCTTCACCTTACCACAGGTCTAACTCACAATCACTACTCAAAACTGCTCTACACTGAAGCTAAATACCACCTCATTCAAGGACCAGACACAGACGTTCCCTCAGCTACACCTTAAAAGAACTGGCAAGACCCTGGCTTGGACACCAAAGAGAAACAAAAGGAGAAAGAGAGTAAAAGTGAGTCTATTCTCAAATTTCCTGTACTCGCCGAGCGCCTACAACAGGCAAGAGTTTCGGACAAGCATCAGGTTAAACCAGATTCACAGGTTCCCCAAAAACCACCTTCTACTTCAGCAGGCTACAGAACATTTATGACATCTCCCCGGTGACACTGAGACACTGCTTGTGCCTGGAGGACCCATGAGCTCAGCAAAAGCCCAGGAGAATCCGTCGGCAGCTGGGGCTTCTTTCCTCTGGCTTGGCGGGGAAAGGAGAGCACCAGAGTGTCACGGAAAAGGGAGACCCTCCACACAAGACGGTGTGACAGTGACCACCACGTCTGTGTGCTTCCCGGGGGCCAGGGACTGTGTCAGTGCAGCCATGGTCCAGCTGATGACAGTCTTCCCCCTTCTGCAGCCGAGGCACTGGGATGAAGGTGGCAGGGCCAGAGGTGCTGAGGTTGCAGGTGTGCACCGTGAGTGTCACCTCCCCAGGCATACAGGGTATCAGCAGGGACTGCCCTGACCTCCAACCTGAGTCTGCCTCTTGGCAAAAGGAAAGCCACTGGCCGCCTACTTCCTGGGGGCTCTCGGATCCTAAAGCCCATCATCGTTTCCCCAAACACCATCCCCACCACCTCCACGACCCCTAGGCCAGCCTGGACGGCGCCTACGCACTTCATCTCGAGTCTCTGCCCACCCATCCCCACACGGAAAGGGCAAAGCACATCTCCTCCCCTGCACCGGGTCTCTCACAATGCCCCATTGTGCCGCATTCGGGGACAGGCTCTGTCGGTGGCGATACCACTTTCTGCTGCTGACCTGTCATCTTTTTTCAGCTGCACTTTGCTCTACGAGCAGCGCCACGTCAGACAGAAAGGGAGCCCATGGCCCTGTGCGCCCCAGGAAACACACAGCCAAAGAGGGCACAGTAGAAGACCCATCTGCCAGTTCAGGTGACTCTGCTTGGAGAGCCAGAGAGATGAGAAGGAAGAGAACACGTGGTCTTCACACTGATATACTTCAAGTGCTTATTTCCACAGCAGCACAATAGGTTTGAACTTGAGTCTGTTCAAAACACCCGAAGTGTTTCTCCCTGGTTTCAATACGCATGAAGAAAAACTCCTAGTCGTATCGCAGGCAGGTCATATGGAAGTTGCATTAAATTCTTCCCCCTCGCGAGGCCCCCTGGTTTGCATGGCAAGCCCCAGCCAGTCACTCACTTGAAGCAAAGCAGAAGATACTGTGCACACGCAGAAAAGAGAAAAAAGTCCCGATTTTCCTCACCCATCTCATTACTGCTCCTGCCCCCAGGAAAGGCTGGTTACTTGCAAGAGAAGTTAGAGGTTTTTACTGTGAGGCGTGACAATGCAGAGCACACAGCACCAGCTCCGCTGACTTCCATTCTTTGAGTTTGCTCATCTAATCCCCTCCTCTTCAGCCCGGCAGGTTGCATCACAGAGCCACATCAAATGCCATCGCATTCTGCCCAAGCAGGCAGGACAGCCGGCGGGACTCTCACGCCCTGTCCTGAGGCCCTGCCCACAGGGCCATCTGCTCCGATTCCGGGCTCCCTGGGCCAGCACAGGGCTCACTGGATGCCCCTCATCCGTGCAAGGAGGCGCCCATCACATGCACGGGAAGAAGCCGAGCAATGGGCTGAAGCTCAGGCCAAGTGCGAAGAGTGAAGAGGCATAAGAAAAAACCCCAGGGAGAAGCAATCCCACTCACAGGGCTTCCCAAGGGACGGGGCCCTTCACTACCTGCCAGCACTGGATTAAGGAGCAAAATCTCTCTCTGCCCTTGGTGCATCACTAATGAGGAGGGGGGTAAGAATTCCCGGTGCAGATCAGCTGCTAAGGCTCAGAGAAGCGAGGTGACCTGCCCAAGGTCACGCAGTAAGTGGCTTCCTCCCCAAGGGCTCCCACTGGGCAACTCCTCCAAAAACAGATGTCCCCAACTCCTGACTCATGAAATACTGCTTATGGCTTAGTGACCATGTGACAAATGCCAGTGTCCATCTACACTCAGAAGTGAGGCCTTCTGGTTTGACATAGGATCTGTGCTTCTCCCAGTTCAGGATACCTTGACTGCCCAGCCAGGAACAGGGGGCAAATCCCCACTCCTGAGGCACCAGCAAAGTGGCAGGTGCATGCCCCAGCCCTGGGTACACATACAGGGCCCCGAGATGAGCATCCATGAGGCTAGAACCAAGGCCTGCAGCAAGAGAGAAGTGGGGGAGCTCAACTTGGAGGTGGTCAGGAAGAAGCCAGAATCAGAGAGAGGAAGCTGTCTCCATGTGTCAGACACGGAAGACTACGACAAGAGGTGAGTGGGTGACTCAATATGCAAGAGAAGTCCCAGTGGAGGGGGACAGCAGGCAATGCTCCTTCAGCTCAGGTAAGACAAGAAAGATGCTTCCACATGGGTCCTGGGGCCCTGAAGCCCCACGTAAAACGACCATTGCTGGATGATACCCAGGACAGGCTTCTCCAAAGCAGAAGCAGCCAAGATCTTGCAACTCTGCCTGACCCTCTTCTGAACCCAGCTGTTAGTTTTTCCCACATGACAGATGGTACACTGACTTTCACTCTTGGATAAAATCTATCTTCTAAAACATGTATCTGGTGGACCACTGGGCAGCATGCCTACCTCCCCAAATCCAGAATGACTTTTGCAAAAAAGCACCCTGGAAGCTCAGCATTCACAATAAGCTCTTAACATGGGTACTGTGTCCAGAGGGTGCCCTTTAGATGTGACTGCACTGGAAGTATCACACGAAGCAATCTAGGAAGAGCACCCAGCTATGGGAACCATCAATTTTCCTATCTAAAGGTCAAATACCAGCGCATCGTTCTCTAAGCACAGCTGCGTAAGCTTACATCCCACATGGGCTGGAAAGCATTCCTATCAGTGGACTGGAGGTTCATGGTTCAGTATTTCTTTTGCTACACCCTACATTCATTCTGAGAAGCATGCTTAGGATTTTTCCAGTACCAGGTATTGAACTCGGGGCTTCGGGCATGCGAGGCAAGTACTCTAGCGCTGAACTACATCCCGATCCCAGGAATTATTTTTTAAAAAAGCAAAATCAAGTATTTAGGAGCAAACTATCAAAAGTAGTGGTTTCGAAGATGACTCCCAATGCTGTGTTTTCACAACCAAGTCACCTTCGGGAGGCACAGAAGACGAAAGACCTCAAGTAGAAAAAGCAAAAAACTGTTCTTCTTATCCTCACGAGATTCCCTAGAACTGTATTCTCATGTTCAACAGCAGAACTCAGTGTTTGACAGGAAGTAAGGATAAGGAGATTAGACAAATTAATAACCCATCCAGACCCTTATTTAATAGGGCAAGCCTCTGCTGAGGCATCAACCCTTGGAACAAAGCATCAACAACCACAGATTCGTTTTTGCACGGCCCGGTTCCTTAGCAGCAAGAGGACGATGGTGAAGCTCCTTACTGATCATGGTGGTCCCCCCGGCCAGGGCCGCCTTGGTCCCCTGGAAGAAGTCGTCGGCAGACGTCATTCCCTGGTCCGGCATCTGGAACCGAGTGTGGACATCAATTCCTCCGGGGATCACCATTCTGGAGTGGGCCTCGATGGTCTTCACCCCTCCTGGCACAATGAGGTTTTCTCCTATTTGCCTAAGCAAACAGAGTGGGTGAGAGGGGCAGTCACGGAAGTGTGGAGTCAAACAGGACCTGTCAGTTATCCTTATGAAGTTGCAACCTACCCTCCACTATATGTCACAGACTTCTCCAATTATTGTAATTCCGCCTAGAAGCGTTCCCCACTCCTCATCCTCAAATAAGAGGGGAGGCTGAGCAAAACATACACAGGGGACCAAGGGCCCCATTCAGTGGATGATACCCAGGCCCAGGGACATTTAGATAAAATGTCACTCAACCTTCTTCTAACACACACCATTCAGCTAATTATCCCACACTGATTGGCTGCAGCTCTGTCTGCGGTTTCCGAACATTCCATTTCACCATATCCCTTCCACTGGAGAGAACGGTAGAAAGGGCGGAGGTGAAAGTGGCGGTAGAACAAAACAAGGTGGGGGGCAGGGGGAGTGACCAGGATAATTACAACAATTCAAAAATGTGGAGGCAGGTGCCCAGCAAGGGAGACAATAAAAGCAAAAAAAAAAAAAAATGTATTCATCACAGTGGGGCATGCGATTCATTTCTAAGCTTTTACACGTATTTTCACTACACATTTTTACCAATTTTTCAAAAAGAAAATTAATCAGTGAAGAACTGATGAAAGTTCTAAGACAAACGAGTGCCGCCCGAAGACAGTGCAATCCTGTGTCCCCGCCAGGCCAGATCGGATCGTGCTGTCTCACAAGTGGGGGCAGAAATGGAACAAGAAAGTCAGGGCACTTGGAAGAGTCTAGAGCCGAGACTGTCACCAGGAAACACACATGGAGAACACATTAAACATGGAAATGTTAAAACCTATTTTAGGCTTATAAATCAGGGTGTGAGCTCCCAGGCCACAGCCACGGCCCCTCCAGTTTTCCACGCCTCCCGATGGGTCTGCTGCTAGCGTTTGATGAAGGCTGCTAGTTTAAAAGATGTCACTGGCTGCAGTGTCTGCCTGAAGCAGATGTGCTGCTTCTGCAGAGCCTGCGAGCTGTCCCAGTAAGAAGAACACGGGGACATTGGTATGCACACAGCTCCCTCCACCCTCCCAGGCTCCAAACCTACCCGAACTCATAACAGCTCTGTTGTTTCTCCCCGCTAACATATACAATAAACACAGGGGCAGCCTTATTTGTTCTGGTTGCCACTTAAAGAATGAAACCTAAAATTCCTCTGGGATAAGGCAGTAATTTGTCTGTGTTACTTGGCAATTAACTTGGTATACTTCTGTGGTTCCTCCTACTTGGACTTAATCAGGCCTCTTCTGATTAAGAAAGCAGATGAGCTGTCTCCATAGAAGAGGCTGTGTTTGCGTCCTCTGATTGGGCAATCCATCCCAAACAACCACATTCTAGAAGAGCCTTTAACATACTCAACATATCACAGACCAAGTATCTGAGCTGGTGACAAGAAGATATTGTGTCAGCTCTGCTAAAAATAGTAAACTGCATAACACACAACACAACGTGTATGCATGAACTGTGACTGTGAAGTCCCTAAATCTGAATTCTCCAATTCATTAATTGTCACCCATCAAAATGGGCTTACAACAGCATCTATACAGGTCACTCTTTGACTCAGCAAAGTAGGTACAGTTCAGGAACGCTGGGGGTCAGATCTGTACGTAATAAGGAGTTACACTTACTTGATCAGCCCATCCTCCATGTATATGTCTGCATAGAAGGACTGGTCATCATTAACGATCTTACCGCCTTTGATCAGAAGACGATCACTCTGAAATAAAGAGGGAGGAAGGTTACAGTGCATACCTGATGTATGAGAAACACAGCGCTAAGAAAACTGAGGTGAGGGCACATTTGTACTTTCCTAAAGTGACAGTCCCAATGAGCCAATTTTGGGAAGGTTCGGTCATACAAGTGAACCCCGGTGTAGCAACCTATTCATCATCCTGAACCTGTGCACTTCCTCTATTAGACCTTAGATCTGAAAGCAAAATAAGGGAGGAGGGCTCACTGACGAGCAGTGAAAACACTTCAGATAAAGAAGACAATACTTTTTCAATGACTTTTGGCTAAACTTCATTAGAAAAAAAAAAAAAACATGTAGGAAAGTCACGGCTTGGCAAGGTTCATGTGTGGAAAAACTGACCACAAGCCTGTTGTCATGGGATCTGCTATACAAACACACTTAGTTCCACCATAATGAGGTTCCAATGCCATATGTCCCTTTATATTTGCATTTATCTTTAGGGTAATTCATAGCAAGTATATCAGGGTTGAGAAGGATTAGAAAAAAACATACCATTTTTAACCAATTAAGAAAAATGTAAAGTTTTATCAAGAAGTACTTAAGATGGCAAATTTAAAATCTAACACCATTATACACTGATGGACTTAACTAATTATGTTTGTGCAAAGAAAGAAAGAAAGAAAGAAAGGAAAAGCTGCATATTATGGCCAAGAATGTAACAGAAATGCTACATTATGACTCAAAGCTATCCCAAATACTGTATTCTTGACGAAATGGAATGTGAACACTGTGTGTTCAAAATATGCACCTGTACTATTTCAAACTGGATTTATGCTTTAGAGACTGAGCCATGTGTGGATTGCCCTTGAAATATGCAACACTTTTCAAAGGACAGGGTTCATCTTGACAATACTAACTCCAAAACTCAGTAACAAAACAATATTCTCAGCAAGTGCTATTTACATTTAACAGAAAACTGTAGAAACTTTTAAAATAGCTAAGCTACTAGAGAGAGCAAGGGGGGAAATGCATTGACATACAAATACACACCACTAGGTTCAGGAAATTATGTATTGCTTCTCTGATATATTGAAAAAAAACAGGTCATTTTAATTTTCTATGCTGTAGAGTTGTTCATGTTGATGTTGACATTGGAAAGTCAAAAGGAAGTAGTGGACAATTCCTGCACCTGTATGTGGTCAATGTGAGGACCTTTACAAAATGCTGTCGGAGGCATCATGCCCATAGCAGGCTCGGAACAAACCCAGGAGGTGGATGGAACAGGATTCTTAGCGCTGCAAGGGCAGTGAGGCTGAGAGAGAGCCGACAGTGATCCCTCCCCCTCTCTCAGATCTGGAGCTTCAATAACATGGGACATAGGAGAAGCCCTGCGCTGGAACACCTGCCCCTTAGTCACTTCTGTACCAAGAATCCCCAAGGCAGCATCATGCCCAGGAAAAAGCCAAACATCACAGTCCGGCTCACTCCAGTGTCTTCTAGAAGGCTTCTTACATAACAGGCTGGCCGTGGCGGGCGGGGGGAGGGAGGGAAATCATGTATGGGTCCTAGGATAATGCAACAGATTTTTTTTTTTTTAAGGGCGAAGGGGAGGCGCTATTTTAACAATCGATCTTGTTGACTGTTTGCCTAATTTTCTTTTCCATTCCCATCCTGTCAAAACGAAACTGCCCTGCTCATTCAAGAAGACAGCAAATTATCTTTGCTTGTAGGGAATCTGCTCCCCACCCCCACTCCCCCGGGAGTACAGAATGCTTGGTCCCCGGAGCCCAGCCCTTTGGGATCTGGATTCTTTGCCTTCAAGAAAAAGCCGGTACCCGCCCTTGCTGTAGAACAACCCTGCTCACCCCAGAAAATCTGAGCACACGCCCCTCCCTGGTGCATTCGTTCCCACTTCTCCCCTGCGAATGGGTGTGTCCCCGTGCGCTGAGGGCCGGGGCCAAAGACAGCGCCCAGACGAGCGCGCCCTCAAATCCAGCCCTAAAACACATCTTGACTGCTTCGGAGATTCTTTCGTGTCTGCGTCGGCCCTGGGTTCCTCCCTGGAATCTGCTGGCCAGTGGCGACTGCACAGCGTTATATAACAATGAATTCCCTGCCGTTCCTCGCTCCCCGGAATTTCATTAGGGGATAGACAGAATAGGACCTGCGCCGTTTTTCCAGGAAAAGATGGAGAGAGGATGGGGAGGCACAACCGGTGTCCTGCTCTAAGCATCGCGAATTCACGGCACGGACGTCTCCCCGCGGCGCAGACACTAACAATGCCAGGCCCCAGAACGGCGGCGGCACCTCGGCCGCTGCGATCATTGTCTGCCGGACCATCTGCTCCGCGCGGCGCGCTGCGCCCTCATCTCCCGAGCCCCGCTCCCGTGGTCTCCGGCGCCTCCCGCCCAGCCGCTTTGTATGCGCCAACGCGGACGCCTCCCCGGTGGCAGAAAGGGCAGAAAAGACGCCCCAAAGCGAGCCCAGATCCCTCCCTGAGCTCAGCCCCAAAGCAAGGGGCGAAAATACCCAGAGGGGGCACCAAAAACCTGTCCGCAGGCAACAAAAAAGCCCCGGCCCTCCCCCTCTGCACATCCCCGCGCCTCCGCTCCCTCGCCCTGGGCACATCATCCCGGTGCGCCCTACCCCTCTCCACATCGGCGCTGTCACCATGCCCGCGGGCTGCACCCGCTCGGGCTCCCAGGGAGTCGGGGAAGGATCCAGAAAGCCCCGGACGGCGGGAGCGGAAGGCGCGCGGGGGATCCCTCCCCCAGCTGCCCATCGCGGCGGCAGCCGCCCGGCCTCGCCTCCCGCAGTGAGGTCTCCGAGCCCGGCCCTGCGTGTGCGATGTGGCCTCCATTTGCTCGCGCCCCGCAGGCCGGCACTGCAGCACCGCGCGCCGACAATAAAGGATGCAGCGGATCTGGCGCGCTCCCCAAGGCCGCTTCGCGCACCCGCGCTCCTATTTTAATGACTTGCAAATTACACGCCTTATAATTCTTTTTCATTGCGCCCCCCCCTCCACCATCATCCCCACCATCGCCTTCGTCTGCAACAGAAAATAAAAAAGTTGGTCCCACTCCTGCCCCCCTAAAAATTCCATAGACGTGCTGTGCTACAAAAGGGTCAGCCGAACGCAGATCCCCGAGTCCAAACTCACCGTGATGCGTGGAATATTTTTCTTCCCCTGATAAGACATCTCTCTCCGGGGAGAAAATTAATTTCAAGAGGACAGCTTTAAGGCCAAAAAAAAAAATTTTTTTTGCCGGGAAGGAGACTCGGTTGGGGATTTTTTTGGTTTTGTTTTGTTTTTGATTTTCTGGCAGGACTGAAGGTACGATCGCTTCGCTGGTCTGGCTAGTAGCAGATTTCAGGAATGTAAGGGATCAATGCAATCCTCTGTCTCTCTTTCTTCCTCTCCTCCAAACACAGCCCCGGCTAGGGCGGAAAAAAAAAAAAGGGAAAGAGACAGAGGGAGAGAGAACAGGAGGAAAGGGGGTGGAAATAAACTACAGCAATAAAAGCCTCGGTTCAAGTCGGCCACCGCGGCGCATGCGCCGCCAGCCACTCCCTTTCCTCCCAGGCAAAAGCCATCCGCTTCGAGAGAGCCGCGCACTGATTGGCCAGCATCGTGGGATATGCTAATGAGGCTGGCGGGGCGGGGCGCGGCGGCCGGGCGCGACAGGCTGCAGTGTGCGGCTGGGGGCGGCGGTCGGTGCGTGCGCCCGAGTCGGGTGCGCGCCTTTCGCGCCCTTTCTTTGGGCCGCGGCGGCGGGGATCCGGGCTGGCAGCGGCCCCAGAGGCTTCATCTGCAACGCGGGGACAATGGACTGGGGGTCGTTCGGACGTGGGGGAGGGGGCGCAACCCCGAGACGGAGGGGCTTCGGGGCAGCCCGCGCGCGCACGCCCGCCGCGCGCCAATCCGCGGAGGCCGCCGCTGCGCCCCGCGTGGGGTGACTGCGCCGAGCCAATGGCTTCGCTGGCGGCGAGCGCGCGACTGCGCCGCGGCCTCCGCCCTGCACCGCTGGGGGCGGGGACCGAGCGGCCCCGGGCCGGGAGCGTGCAGCCTGCAGCGGGGAGCGGGGCCGGGGCGACGGAGTATCCGAGGGACCCACCCGGAGCCGCCCTTTGTGCCCGCAGGTCCTCTCCGAGGGAGCCGCCCTTTGTGCCCGCAGGTCATGAGGACCGTGTTGGGGAGTGCGGGCCGCAGAGGCCCGAACCCCCCAGCCCTGGGCCCTGCTCGGCCTCCTTAGCAGCCACGCCCACCCCGACCCCCGGGGGTGCCGGGGGAGGGGCGCACCCCCTGGTGTTGCAGAGCCATGGGATGCAGCTGCGGGGCTTCCCGCGCCCGTGGAGATGCGGCTCTGTGGTGTGATAGACTCCCACGGCGCAGGGTTGAGTAGGAACCCAGGAGATGCGCTGCGAGAAAAAGAGAGCTAATACCGCAAAAGAAGGGAAACTGAGTCCTGGAGAAACCTTCAGATCTTCAGATCCAGTTAAAACCACGACAGGCCTGCCTCCCCAGTGGGCTCTAGTCACCCTTAAACGGCATTCAAGGCCTCTCGGAGTGGCCCTAGGGATTGAACCTCTAACCTTGCCAGTCCTACTGTGATGCTCCAGCAGGTCCCCAGCGGGCCACCCCTTGGGAGGTTCCCCAGCCGGTACAAGGACTAAACAGCTGGACCGGCCTGGCGTCGTGGCTTCTGTGCTTGAGATCAAACAGTGCAAACAATCCCTACATCATCTAGGCCACCCGGCTGGCGATGGGGTGGGGATCTGTGTAACTGGCTCACACCTGGCCAGCAAAGATTAGCCAGATAAATACAAAGTAACCTGGGACTCCTTGGGCCCTGTGCCTTGATGACTGCACTTGGCTCCCCTGGCCACTAGGGGAGATGCGAAAATCACCCTAAAGTCCCCACAGTGAGCTTGGCCTCTTCCGATTCGGATTCCACTTGGACCTGGCTGTGCCTCCGGGAAAGAGCAGAGGAACGCTTCCCCTCCACCTGAAGTGGGCTGATGTCCCCAAGTATTCGGTGTCAGCCACTACTGGCTGAAGACTCAGTACGTGGGGAAGAAGGTGCTATAAAATCGCAAGAAAAACAACCACTTGGTGAGACAGTGAATAATCAGTTGCAAATGAATTTAAAACACAATGGTCCCGAATCGTATTGTTTGCTTATACTCTTGTTATTCTTTCCTCATCCTGATTTGTTCGAGCTTAATAGATTTAAATATATCTTGTTATTTGCCAATTTGCCATGGAATATTTTTGTTTGTTGATAAAAGCTCCCAAGAGCTTTTGGTGGTTATCTTTGTCACTTTTATCTCTAAAGCCACTGATAGATGGTTCTTAGTTGATAATTGACATTTCTCTGCATAAATACCCAGAAATACAAGGTTTAAATCGATGTGTCTGGTCTGGCAGAGCCTGAGAGTACTTGGCACACAGAAGGTACAAACAAATAGTTTTAACTGACCAAGGAAAATGACTCTGAATTCTGCGTATCTTACTGTACGTGCAGCTTAGTACAATGCAGAAAAATAAAAGGGCATGAGAAAGAATTGCCCACTCCCTCTACACTGATAGATTTGTTAATATAAATTATGTCTTTTTAAATCCTAAAAAAAGCACTCAATGAGAATTTCCTGTGAAGTTGCAAATCATCTTGGGAACCTGATATTCAAACCTATTCTCAGCGTGACCTTTCTGAATGTTTGAACATTAAATGATGCCAAGCTGGGAACAGCAATGCAGAGTGTTTCACACCCACCGCCCCTTGGCAAGCCCCGGTCACCCCACACAGCACCAGGAGAGAGGAGGACGTGGTAGCTGAGTGAGAGGATCCTTAATGCGGCAGCATCGCCGCCCTTGCTCTGGGGTTCTGGGGGCCCAAGAGCGCACTGAAACCAGGCACCTCCTCAGTGTGACCCCCGGCTCTCCTCCCTGGACTCCGTCCTGTCCCTGCGCTCAGCAGTTGTCTGCGATCAGCAAACCTCACTGCCTGTAAAACGCCCCTTCTCCAGTCTGATGTCCCTTTCCAGGACACTTCCTCTCAAGCCAAGCTTCCCTGTCACCTGTCTAGGAAGTCTGCCCCCTGACCTTGAGTGGTCCTTGCTTGTCCCCCTCTACTGCGATGCACCTCCCATCATGGTTGTTGGTCTGTTTCTTTATTCAGATCAAGACTCAAGACTGGGCCACCTGCACTATCACAACCTTTAACATGATTATGTCATTTTTAAAGGATATTTTCCATGACTCATTGTATTGTGCTCAAGCTGGGGCGTTGTGGCCCATGTCCATAATCCCAGCACCTCGGAGGTAAGGAGCCCCTGTCCTGAAGCCGAGAGCCCACACGCCTCCTGCCGCCAGCACCCTGCCTGGCCACAGCAAGCACCCTGGACCTCTGGTGTCCGAGGAAGCGCTGCCGTGACGGCCAGGACAAAGCTTCCCACGCGTCACTGCGGTGAGCTGTGATGAAAAATTCCCCAAGTCCGGCTTCTGCTGGGCTCTGCCGCTTCACTCTTCCTCCTTGGCAGATGGGCGCTTCCTCCCCACCCCCTGAAACTGCAACTTTGATACCACGCGGGGAGCAGCCACTCCCAAAATGAACCCGGGGGCAGACGCAGCACCTCTAGAAACTCTGTGTCAGCACTGATTTCTGAAATCATTATCTCCTTCCCGCTCCCTTTCTCCTCCTTTTTTTCAGTACTGGGATTTAACTAGTAATACGTTACCAAGTGCTCTACCGATGAGTTTCAGTCAGCCTTTTTTATCAATACAGCATCTTGCTAAGCTGTTCAAGCCAGCCTCGAACTTGCAATCTGCCTCAGCCTCCCAAGCTGGCCTCGAACTTGCAATCTGCCTCAGTCTCTCAAGTAGCCAGGCCTCCAGGCCTGTACCACACGCTGCTGTTACTCCTTGCACACACCTGTACCCTGGTCCTGCCCTGTTACACCACCTGCACTGTGCAGCAAAAACCATTTTCCCTCCTTGCAAAGTCTGAGCTCTCACAGAATAAGAACGTTTTCAAAAGCCTTTCTCTTCTCTTATCCAAGTCAGCAGGACTAGGGGTCTAAAATCAGCTGGCTGCACAGATAGATGGAGGAATGGTAACATCCAATTGGGATTCTTTTTTTTTTTTTTTTTTAATACTAGCATTTTAACCCAGGCCCTTCACACTGAGCTACACACACAGTACCTTGCTTGTTTGTTCGTTTATTTTGAGACAGGATCTAAATTGCCCAGGCTGGACTCAAACTTGTGATCCTCCTGCCTCCGCCTCCCTGAGTGCTGGGATTCAGGTATGAGCACTGTGCCCTGTCCGAATCAGGATTTGTAAGATGTCTCCATTATACAGCTTGCTGGGAAACGGGTGGGGAGCTGCAGACCAAAACCCTGGCGCCCCGGGGGAAGACGGGCTGCTTTCGGTTCCTCAGCGTCTGTCTGAGATGAGCTGCACCCCGGCCAGCCCACCAGGGGCTTGGTTTCGTCTTCCCCTTTGGGAAGCAGCAGTGACCATTTCTGCTTCTGAGGTGCCCGGGTTCCTGCGGGTGCGACGCTGAGAACACTGCGGAGTGGGTGACTCCCAAACCTAAACTGCTGACAGGAAGGACGGAGCCAAAGCTGCCAGGGGCCAAGGCTCTGCCGCAGCCTGCGGAGAAGGCGCAATGGCCAGGAAAAGTGCCACTCGGTGCCAGAACTCAAGGGCACGGACAAGGACACCTCTCCCTGCAGGTGGCATCAGGCACTCACACCTGCTTCTGGGGCTTGCGGCCCTGCAGGGACAGCAGAGACTGGCGACGGCACGTGCAGGCTGACGGCTCCGGTGGCCACCAGGGCGCGTGGACGGTGCAGACCTCCGAGCCCCGGGCCTCTTTGCTGGAGTTGGACAGACTGTGGGCCACCTCTGCCGGGCCTCTGAAAGGGTCCTGCAGATGTCCTCCTCCGCCAGGCCGGGAGGCTCCTCCGTACCCATCCGCCGGGCACCCGGGCACTCCACACCTTGCCGCCCATCCTCTGTGTAGCTACAGATGCTCCCTGCGCCCTCTGGAGCTCCGGGCACCTGGTTTGGCTGTCCTGTCTCAGGCCCGCCCCCTGGTGGCCCACGAGGAATGTACACGAGGTCCGCCCTGGTCCAGGAGTCCTGGATTCCACCCAGCCAGCACAGGGCAAGCAGGGTCCCAGTGTTCTCAGACCTCTTGTCCGTCCGTCCTAATGGTGTGGCCCCTGTCCAGCCCCCATCCTCGCCTCCAGTGGGTAGGCCCAGGCACTGCCGCTTGGCACTGAGCTCCAGACCCAGCCTGCCCCACCCTTCGCTCCAGAGGAGGAAGCTGTGAAAACATCAACTAGAAGGGAGGTTTCAGCCCCTACCCCGCACCTCCTCCGGTGCCCAGAGCGCAGTGTGGCCTGTTCTTTCCCCAGTGTATGTCTGCCTCCCGGTACAGCCCTGTCTGCTGGAACGCTGCTCTGGAGTAGTACGGAGGGGACCGACCGGCCTTTGTGAGCACCCACGATGATCCCGCTTGGTCCCGAGCGCTTTCACCACGTCTTCCTGGCCGGCGGTGCACTCTGGGGACACAGAGCTCGCCTAGCTCCAAAATCAATTACCCATCAAATGTGGTGCTTCCCACCTGGAGTCCCAGCACTTTGGGAGGCTGAAGCAGGAGGATCCAAGGTTTTAGCCCAGCCTGGGCAGCTTAGCAACTTAACAAGACCCTGTATGGAAATTTTAAAAGGTTGGGGATGTAGCTCAGCATGAAGGCCCTGGGTTCAATCTCCAGTAACACACACACACATCAATTTTCCACCCCTTCCTCATCCCCAGTACATGTGTCCCCTTGGTGGCCCAGGCCCTCTTGTCACCGGGACAAGGACAGATCGAAGGCACAGTTTCATTGAGTGACAAAGGCCTAATGTGCTACCTCCCGGCTGCAAAGAGCACAAAGTTTCAGCCAGGCTGGCACTGGTAAAATGGGAACTGTTGATCGGGTTGGCTTCCTCCTGTGCCAGCCTGTGTGCTGCTTGCACCCCAGCCCCGTCCCAGGACACCACGGTCCTCTTCTGGTCCTCGCAGTGGCCCTTTCTTCCCAGTGGGGGCATGGCCTTCTCCTCCTGAGCCCTCAGCCCCCAGGCCTGCCTCAGGGAAGCCACAGCTGCTGTGTCTACCACGGTCCCCTAGCTCAGCCTCAGCTCGTGTGCGAGAGTGGATTTTGTGTCCTTGGTGTTTTCAGTCTGTCTCCGCCTCTCAGTGCAAAGCCCCCGAGCAGCCTTGTTCCCGGCCCACTCAGCAAGCAGAAGCTGAGTGGGCAAAGGATGGCGAGATCAGAGCACACCCTGGCCGTTTCCTCCTGTCCCCTCGGGCCCCCGGTCCCACACCTCCCTGCTGTGTCCCTGCCACCCTGATCCTGACTCAGCCCAGATGTTTGTTTTCTTTGCTGTATTGAGGGCTGACCCCAGGGTCCTTGCTCTGAGCTACATTCCCAGGCCTTTATTATGTTTTATTTTGAGACAGAGTCTCTCTAAGTCACTAAGTTGCCAAGCTGCTCAGGCTGGACTCAAATTTGTGAACCTCCTGCCTCTGCTTCCCAGAGCACTGGGATTATAGGCCTGCACCAGCAAGCTCAGCTCACCCTGAGCTGTTAAAATACCAGATGCTGAGAATCTGCACCACTGAATAAGGCGCTGTGAGCAAGTTCTCCTGGCCCGGGCAGACCTGCCCATTCCTGGCCCCTGGGCCAGTCTTTCCGAGGCTTCGGCTAAGAGTTCACAAAGCCCAGTGCTGCCTAGGTGGCAGGGACAGGAGCTGCGACTGGGCTCCTCTTTCCCAGTCACACCGCAGGCTTGTGCTCCACCACCCCAGAACAAAGGCGCATGCTCATCGGTGGGGCCCTTCCCAAATCACAGTCTGCATCCACCACAGAGGCTGAGAAACAGGGTTGGGCGCAATCCAGGGAACGCAGAGTTTCAGGAGCTTGAGCCTCTGAAACCAATCAGCTGTGGAACACTGCTCCTTCTCCCTGAAGCACTTGGTAGCTCAGTGGCCCTTGTCCTCTGGAGGACTCTGTGGGGCAGTTTATTAGCTGAGGCTGTGCACTGTCCCGAGGCCTTGTGGATACAGGAAAGATTTCACAAAACTCTAGCCAGGTGTGGTGGCACACACCTGTGAGCCCTGCACTCTGGGAGGCTGAGGCAAGAGGATCACAAGCTCAAGCCCAGTCTGGGCAACCTGGGCAATTGAAACCCTGTCTCAAAATTAAAAAATAAGCAAGTGTTGGGGTTGTAATTCAGTGCAAAGACCATAGGATCAATCCTTAGGACTACCAAAAAAAATTTAACAAAATTCTGAATTTTCCCCTAATCATATTGATCTTTCTTCCCTTCCTTGCTGCCCACCACTGTCTGCTTTCAGCGAGTGAGTGAGTGTCCCCCTGCACCCCAAGGACTGGGAGGAGTGCTTGGAGCTCCTAACCAGGTCCCCTCCTGTGGCCCAGGTGTGGCAGAGCAGCCGCAGGCTGATGCCACCTAGAGCTGTGCCAGCTCTGCAGAGGCTGTGCTCCTCCCCCCTAGGCTGGGCAGGGTGCCTTCCACTGCAGACTGTCATCAACCCAAACTCCTAAGCACACCCAGGACCCCCGAAGGAATGGAGTGGGACCCTCGCTAAGACACAAACCAGATAAGACTATCAGTGGAAAAATGAATAGGTAACTCATGCTCAGAGCCAACTGTCCATCTCATTTGTGGGCCTTTAAACAAAACTCTATGTCAAAGGGCAATGAGGAACTAATGTAGACTTGGACCAGTAGAGGGCCCTGAGGGACTGCACATGCGTCCATGGGGCTTAGAGCTCCCCTGTTCCCTGATGAAGTTAGTCAGAAAGCCACTTTAAGGTGAAGGAACACCGAGAGGAAGAGCATAATCCTGTGGGTTGGAGACATTAAGTCAGGAGTAATGCCTTTCACTTCTCCCCCTCTCCATCCACAGCCACCACCTCACATCATTGCCACATTCCCGGATGGATGATGGGTGGACGCGTGGATGAATGAATGGATGGATGATAGGTGAATGGAAGAATGGATGGATGAGCCAAGTGTAGTAGTGCATGCCTGTAATCCCAGCACTCAGAAGGCTGAGGCAGGAGGATCGCTGCAGGTTCAAGGCCAGTCTGAATGACACAGCAAAACCCTGTCTCAAAAAAAACAGAATGGATGGATGGATGGATGGATGGGTGGATGGATGGGTGGGTGGGTTGATGTGAATAAACACTTTGGACAAAAGTCCCTGCTATACAACATAGTCATTCAGAATTTGAGTCTAACATGATCTTCCAAGGCACAAAACTTACAACCATCCCTGAAACTTTCTAGAAGGTTGTGGGTGGCTTCCTTACCACTCTACCTCCTAATCTTTTGCTCCTTTCCTCTCCTACCAAGCTTGTCAGTTTTCCCTCCAGGCCATAGCTTGTGTCTTCACCCCACCCCAATCCTATGACCCCACCACCACCACCACCACTCTGTCAAGTATACTCAGTCCAGTTTCCAGTCAAATCCAAAGGTGGCAAGCTGGGTGTGCTGGCACGCACCTATCATCCTAGCACTTGAAAGGCTGAGACAGAAGGATCACCATGAGGTTAAGGCCAGCCTGGGCTACAAAGTGAGTTCAAGGCCAGCGTAAGATACATAATGAGAACTTGTCTCAAAAAAACAAAACAAAACAAAACAAAAAAAACCAGTCCAAAGGAGGCATGAGTGTCACAAAACCCCATAGTGAGAGATTCAGTGTTAGGTATTTTTTTCCTCTGAGACAGGACTTGGCATTTTACAGCCAGCGACTTGCCATTCCTCCAGGCCCTCTGAGGAGTACACTCTTGTGATTTCAGTCTGGGCCCGGGCCCCCTAGGTGCCATCAGCCAGAGTCTGCCTACCAATGTCACCCTCTAAAACGTGGCTCCTGCCAGTTTCCCCTTGGGGATAGAAACTCTTTTCCTGCACCCTAGCCTGGCTGGTTCCAGGGGCTGGGATCTGACACCCATGGGTGGGCCTCCCGTGGACACCCATGGAATGCTGACTGCTGTGTTCCAGCTCGAGTGGCCCCCTGAGGGCTCCCCATCCTGGGGATCTGCAGAACTGAGAGGCCCCATCTCTACACCTTAGGGATCCCCCAGCCCAACCAAGGCACCACCCGGTGTCCAAAGCTGAGTCAGCAAGAGGCTTTCATTGTCCATCCCGGTGCAGAATGACCGTCTAGGGCGAACAGCTCCCCAGCCTTCCCGATGGAAGAACAAAGCGTTCTGCCTCAAAGGCGTTAAGACATCACCGTCTCTCCTCACTCAGCGCTGGCTCCTTCCTGCACGCGCAGAGTACAATGGATGAAGCAGGGTGAGATGAAAGGTCTGCAGACTGCACGGCACTGTTAAATCCCCACGACTCACCAGAGCTACGGCGGAAAGGTCTCATGCTCGCATGCAAGACAAAAGGAAACCGGGCAGAGAGTGTCCTTCCAGCTTAATAGGCCATCCTCAGGGCAGTGGGTCTTAAGTCCACAGACAGAACATCCCAGCATTCTCCGTGTAGAAAGGGAACCGTTCCTGATGCGACCCTGCCTCTCTTTCATGCCCTTCCGTCCAGGAGCAGGGACTTCCCGCAGCAAGGGAAACGCCCCCACCAGCGCTGTCTACATGAGTGACCCTGGAGGTCAGCAAATACGGCTCATGCCCCTGGGGAGCTGGATACTTAATTATTTTCATTTCAGTGAACTTTTATGTAGGTGAAACTAATTTTTGCTGAAATAGCCACTCGTGGCCGTGGCTGTCACATTGGGTGGCACACATCTCTCCGGAGGCCTCGCCTGCGGCTGGTCGAGCTTAACTGGGGCTCAAATCGTGGCCAACAGGCCAGACAACCCAGAGGCACATTTTGTTTGACACCCCCCCCCGGGTGATTTTAATGGATTTTTAATTTATATCCCACATTTAAAGACTAGGAGATTACTTGCATATGTGGCAATGTCCTGCAATAGATATATTCTTTATGTATTCCAAACATATACTAATAAAAAATTCTAAGAACTCTACATGAGGAGGCTTCTGATGAACAGGTCACACTCCACGTGCTTCTGGAGGATCAGAAGCACAGACAACTCTAGTTTCTGTTCCCAGGTGCCAGGTACAGCCGTTCTCCAAACCCCTGCGCTCTCCTCACTGGGGGCTGCCTTTCCGCTGCACCCATCATTCGCCGGGACCCCTTCACCCACGAATGGGCACATCCTGGGAGGCAAGGTCCTCTGCTGCCCACTCCGGACCTCACCTACCTCTCCGAGCGGTGCTCCCTGTCTCTACTTGTGAGTCTGAAGCATCTGAAGTAACAGGAGAAAAGGCACTCATGAAACAGCTGCTCTTCTCCATGAATGCTCTCGGAACCACCTTTTACCTTTCACTGTGAAATCCGCGCTGCCTCTTCCCTCTCACAGACCAGACTGAGGCTGGAAGACGCGAAGTGAGCTGAACACCCAGACAGAGAGCAGACAGCTAGAGAGGAACACCCAGCCTCACACTCAGATCTATGTCCCTGGCCCCCGACAATGTCATTTGCACACCTCCTATGACTGTCACGTTATAAAAGCACCGCCCCACCCCACCCCCCGGCATTATCATCTTCATCTGCAGGCCACTTCTGCACCTGTGTTCAGGACAGAAGCAAACGCCCTGGTCCTTCTTTCCTCAGCTGGGCACCGGGGCAGCAGCTGCTAGCTGTGCCCCAAATCCACGCCCTCCTCTTCTTTCTGGACACAACTGGACCACATTCCCAGCCTCCTCAGCAGAAAGATGTGATAGCTCCAGCCAGCTGAACACGTCTCCCGAGACACAGAAAACTCCCGGTGTCTGCCCCAAGCCTAGTGAAACCCTCCTGACAGCCCCGGGAGCGGTGCCTTGCGGACGGGGAGCCGGGCAACCACGTGGAGTGGGAACCCGTGCGGCCGACCCTGCCAGCTGCTCAGGCCACGCCTCCTGAACGACGACGCAGCTCTTGGGGTCTGTTTGTTTCAATAATATTTTTTCTACCTGCTATCACAGTCCTTGTTGAATTTTAAATTTGTACGAAACACAGGCACACACACATGCACACAGATGCGTGCACACCCACGGGCACCCACCTCTTGACTTTCCTTCACCTTCCTGACCTTGGTGACTTGGCCTGCCCTTATTTTGAGCCACTTGCTTTTGAGGCCCCCTGGGCTTCATCCCCTCACCACAGCATCGAGACCAGCTGAGTGTCCACCTCCATCCCCAGCTGGACACACGGTCCAGGGCCTGCACAGTCTCTACGGCAGCACCCTTCCGTCACTCTTGCCCTGCAGCCGCCCAGCCCTGGCGCAGCCCAAAGCCCACTGTGCCTTCACCACAACAGCTGAGAGTGACTGGGAAAAACTGGCCCTGCTTTCGTGATCAGAGCAAAGAACCTCAGAAGAGCCTCCCAGCAGCCTGCCGCTTGTCCACGAAGGCTCACCCTGTCACACCTCTCAGCCGGGGCCGTGTCCCTTTCTTCTGGTGCGTCCTCAGCCTTCCTTTCTTGGGAACTACAGTCGGGCTTGCAAGACGAGGAATAGAAGACAGCAGAACTATTCCCAAGACACAATCGCATCTTTCCTCCTTCCCTGCAGTCGCATGGAGGAGGTCAGCCTGATTCTGCCAGAGGCTGTGCTCTTTCCCACCCCTCTCTCTCCTGGCTCTCAGCCTCCTCCTCCCTCAGGTTTGGGGTCCGGTTCCAGCCCTCCCGCCCAGGGCCCCAGGTTCCTGTGGTGCCAGCTGTTCCCCCGCCACTGCCCTTCTCCCATGGCGATGCTTTTGCCAAGTGCAGGCTACACACACAGTCTTCATCTCAACCTCTGCTCCCATTCGCCTCTCTACTCACTACAGCTGGCTTCGCCTCTTGACTCGGTTGATGGCTCTAGCAAAAGGCCCCCAGCTGGTCACCCAAAGAATAACCCGCTGACTTCATCGAAGTGACCGCCCTGTGGCACCTGACATTAGTGCCTCCACCTCTTCTTCCAACAGCTACTCATGTTCTTAAAAATCTCTACAGCGTATTACCAAATGAAAAATTCAAGTTACAAAGCACTTTATATATTATCATCACTAGCTGGAGAGCCAATATCAACATATTATTCACATTACGATGCACTTTTTTTGTTTCTGTTTTTGAGATGAGGTCTCACTATGCAGTCCAGGCTGGCCTCAAACTCATGACCCTTGTACCTCAGCCTCCCCAGTGCTGGGATAACAGGTGCACATGCCCCTGCTGAAGCACATGTTGGTAGCTTTTAAGTTTGTCCAATTATGAACAAAGCAACTATAAAATTTTTGTGCAGATTTTTGTGGTTACAAATTTTCATCTCATCACAGAGCATGATTGCTGAATCACGTGGTGAGAGTATGTTTAGTTTTATAAGAAACTGCCAAAAAAAACCCTGCCAAACTGTCTTTGTTTTTTTTGAATTTTTTTTTTTTTTAGCCAAACCATCTTTGAACATGGCTATGTACTTTTGCACCCCATCAGAAAATAACTGAGTTCCTATTGCTCCACAGTGTAACCAGAATTTGTCCCTTTTCCTTTGTGCGTACATGGCACCATCACAGCTTGTGGATTTTGGCCACTCTGTTGTGTTCTTTGATCTGTGCATCTCTCTAGGTCAGGGCTGCCCCGTTCTTATTACTGTAGCCTTAGAATACACAGTATTGTGCAATCAAGAAGTGTGACACCTCTAGCTTTTGTTCTTTTTGCTGTTCAAAATTGCTTTGTCTAGTCGAGATCTGTGATGGTTGATGCATTGTGTCAACTTGAGAAGGTCAGCAGTTTAACTAAGGGATGCAGCAGGGGGCCAGGGTCCTTTGTAACATCCTCAGCCTGTGCCAGCGGAGGGACGCAGATGGTGTGAGTGCTACCCCCACCCCAGGGGAGCAGCCTGCATACTACAAAAGGCAAATGAGGAGGGACTGATTGCTGCTTCTTCAGAGGAGCTCCAGTCTACGCCTTTAGCTTGGACGCTGTCTTCCGGCTGCTGGCACAGACTGTTCGCCTTCCACTTGGGACCCTTCAGCCTTCATTGTAGACTCTTCAGCCTTCCTGCATAGATTCTTCAGTGTTCTGTCGCAGACCCAATGGCCTCCTGATACAGACTTGCACGGGACACTGCCGTGAGCTCCAGACCTTAGGCTGGACTCTAGCCTCCAGCATGCAGACGCCCTCTGCACACCTCCCCATCCGACTCTGTGGCTGACCCTTCTAAGCCAATCTTGTAATTTCTTATACATTTGTATTTATCTTATATCGGTTTCTCTAGTAAACCCTGACTGATACAAGGTCTTTCATGATACCATGCAAATTTTAAAACTGTTTTCTATTTCTGATGTGAAGAGGGTTGGGTAGATATTTCACTGAATCCATATATCACTTTAGGTAGCATGGATATTCAAGCAATATTAATTCTTTTAGTATGAACATAGGCTGATTTTCCATCTATTTGTGTATTCTTTAATTTCCTTCATCCATGTTTTATAGCCATCAATGCATAAATCTTTCACTTTGTTGGTTAAGTTTATACTTACATATATTATTCTTTTTTGCAGTGGTGGTGAATGAGACTGCTTTTGTAATTTCCTTTGTGGATATTTCATTGTTCACAGAAATGAAAGCTTCTGTGTTGATTTTATATCTCAAGACATTACTGAATTCATGTTTTAGTTCTAATGGATTTTTGTTGAGTCTTTAGGGTATTTTATGTATATGATCATGTAGTCTTCGAACACAGACCTTTTGCTGTCTCTCTTTCAATTTGGGTGCCCTTTTTCTTGTCTAATTGCTTTGGCTAAGACTTTCAAAAGAAATGGTGACATGAGCATTCTTGCTTTATGCCAGGTTTTAGAGGGAAGCTTTCACTTTTTCCCCATTGATTATGGTGTTAGCTGTGGGTTTTTGCATACTGTCTTTATTGTGCTAAGGTCCTTCTATACATACTGCTTGAAACTTTTAATTTGAATGAGTGCTGAGCTTTGCGAAATGCTTTTTCATTTTATGTATTCAAAAAAATTTTGGGGTGGGCTTTCATTTTGCTTACATGGTTCTAACACATTGATTTGCATTGGTTGAAATATCCTTGTGACTCTTGCACAAATCCTATTGTCACAGATTATGATCCTTTTAATGTGCTGCTAAATTTGATTTGCTAATATTTTATCAAGGACTTTTATGTCTCTGTTCATCAAGGATATTGGCCCGTGGGGTTTGTTATTTATTTATTTATTTATTTAGGCCTCATGAGTTTGGAAGGTTTCCTCTTCTAGTTTTTGGAAGAATTTTAGAAGGATTGCTATTAGATCTTCTTTAAATATTTGGCAGAATTCACTCATAAATTTCAGATATGAGCTGCCAAAGTGAACACTAGAATTCCCCTCATGAAGTCATCAGGCCCTGGGCCTTTCTTTGTTGGGAGGTTTTTTATTACTGACACAATCTCTTAATTTATTGCTAGTCTTCTAAAGCTCTGTATTTCTTCCAGATTTAGTTTTAGTAGGTTGCGTTTTTCTAGGAATGTACCCATTTCATCTAGGTTCTCCAGTGTGGTGGCATGTAACTGTTCTTGCAATGTACTCTCTGTGACCCTTTTTATGGTTGATGTGTCCATCAGTAATATCTCTTCTGATTTTGAGTCTCCTCTCTTTTTCTTAAATTAGCTAAAAGTTTACCGATTTTATCTTCTTAAAAAAAAACACTTAGTTTTGTTGATTTTTCTTTTTCTTTTTCTCTTCCGTTGTTCTCCATTTAATTTATTTCTACTCTAATCTTCTATTTCCTTCCTTTGGCCAACTTTGGGCTTATCTTGTTCTTTTTCTAATCTCATGAGTTATAAAATTATCTTGTTTACTTGAGATATTTTTTCTTCTCAAATATAGGCATTCAGTTCTATAACTTTTTCTTTTATAACTACTTTTGCTGTATCCATTACATTTTGGTATACTGTGCTTTGGTTTTTCTTTGTTTTAAAATACTTTTCAAATTCCTTTTTGATTTCGTTGTTGACCCAATGGTCATTCAAAAGTGTGTTCGAAAGTATTTGGTTCCTGTGTGTTATTATTAACTTCTGGTTTCACTCCACTGTGGTTGGAAAAGGTGTCTGGAGTGGTTTTGAACATATTAAATTTGTTAAGACTCATTTTGTGATCTAAGATCTGATCTGTCCCAGAGAATCTTCCATATGTCCTTGAGAAGAAGGTGTGGTTTTCCACTGCTGGGGAGGAAGTTACACATATGTCAGTTATGGCCTAGAGTTCAAGGTAGCTGTCGCTGACCTTCTGTCTAGATAGTCCATCTGTTATCACAGGTGGGCACTTATTACTGGCAATAACTAAGTTTTCCACCACTAATGTATTGTTGTCAGTTTGTGATGTCACATCTGTCAGTATTTGCTTTGCAATTTTAGGTGCTCTGATGATGACTAAGTATACATTTAGAAATGATGGACTGATATTTTATTATTCTAGGATGAACTTATTCGTCTCCAGAGACAGTTTTACCGTTCACATCTATTTTGTCTAAGTATAGCCACTCCTGCTGTTGGTTACTATTTTCCTGAAATACTCCTTTCCATCTCTTCACCATCAGCCCATGTGTGTCTTAATTCTAAAGTATGTGTCTTATAAACAGCACATCACCAGGTCTTGTTTTATTACCCATTCTCCACTCTATGCCTTTTGACTGATGAGTTTAATCCACTGTCATTCAAAGAAATTATTGACAAGGGAGGACTTAGGACTCTTTTTTTTTTTTTTTTTTTTTTTTTTTTTTTTTTTTTTGCGGCACCGGAGATTGAACTCACAACCTTGCGCTTGCCAGGGCACGCGCTTAAGCCACTGAGCCAAACTCCCCAGCCCTGGTTTTTTGAGGCAGGGTCGCACTATGTAGCTCAGGCCGGCCTTGCGCTCGCGTTGTAGCCCAAGCTGGCCTCGAACTCACAACGCTCCACCTACCTCAGCCTCCCGAGTGCTGGGATTAAAGGCGTGCGCCACCACGCCCGGCTGGACTTAGGACTCTTGCTTTAATTTTTTTTTTTTTCTATTTGTCTTGCAATGACTTTATTCTTCTTTTCCTCTCTTATTTTGTTTGAAGATTTTTGGTATTGGTTTGCTTTGTATTTTGTTCATTATCTTTTGTAAAACTACTACATGTGTTTTTTGTTTTACTCTGCTCTGTTTCTGGTGCTGGAAATTAAACCCAGGGCCTCCTGCATGCTAGAAAAGTACTCTATCACTGAGTTACACTCCTAACTCTCTACTACCTAGCTTTTATTTGTTACCTTGATATTTGTATAAATATCTTGTAGTTATGACTTTCAATTTTAAGTCATAACAACTTCAACTGCACACATGCTACTCTTTTAGTCACCCACATGCTTTGTGTTCCTGCAGATAGTTTGCTTCTTTTAATATTATGTACTCATTAACAAAATTTTATCTCACTTTCTTTTTTTCTTTTCTTTTTTTTTTTTTCCCCCTATGTACAGGGAATCAAACTCAGGACTTTGTACTTACCAGGCAGGTACTTATGCTGCTGAGCTATATCCCCAGCCCTATCTCACTTCCATATTGGCATTAAAACAAATTCACACTCCCTGTATGAATGTTAGATTAATCTATATACCTTCATCCCTGAGACTCATGCTTTTGTGTTGCTATCTAACGCATTTTTCATTTGTATGAAATGAAGATTCCAGAAAGCATTCTCTTAAAGCAGGTTTAATGGTAATAAACTTCTTCATTGTTTATTTTTTTTTCAGCTTCCTCAATTGTAACACTATGTCAGAGATGAATTACCTTGGAGATCACAGCTTTTAGCTCCCTTCATTTCTAATGAATAAGTTTGTCTGGTGTAGCATTCTTAGATGGCAGGGGTAGTTTGTTTGTTTGTTTGTTTGTTTTCCCTTCCAGAACTTTGAATGTGTCATTCATTCTGTCCTGATCTGCTGTGTTTCTGCTGAGAAAACCCGCGATACTGAGAGTCTAATGGAGATTCCCTTGTATGTGTTGAGTCCTTTTTCCCTTGCTGCTTTCAAAATTCTCTTCTTGTCGCTGACCTCTGACAATTTGGTTGGACAGTGACTCGGATTAGATTTCTTTGGATTTGTCCTATGTGGAGATCTTTAAGCTTCATGAATCTAGAAGTGTATTGCCCTCCCACAGTTTTGAAATTTTTCAGTCATTATTTCTGTAAGATTTTCTGCTGCTATTTCTCTTTCACCTTCTGAAACACCTGTAGTGCATACATTGATTTGTTTGGTAGTGTCAAATAAATTCCATTGATTTCTTTACTTTTTTTCATTTTTTTCCCTCTGACTGGATAATTTCAGATGGTCTGTCATTCAATTCAGAGATTGTTTCTCATGTTTTCTTGAATCAGCTGTTGAAGGACTCAATTACTTTTTTTCATTCCATTCATTGTACTCTTCAGCTCCAAAATGTGTTTGGTTCTTGCTGCTTTTATAATGCCTTCTATCTCTTCTTTGAACTCCGTGTTTTGTTCTTGTATTGTTTTCCTGATCTGAGTTGTCTTAATTCAGTTCTCTTATACCTTATTCATCCTCCCTAAAACAATTATTTGGAATTTTTTTGCAGGCAATATGTGGGTCTCTTTTACTTTTGGGTCAATTACTGGAAAACTGCTGTGTTCCTTTGGTGTTGTCATAGTTCCTTGATTTTTTGTATTTCTTGTGTGGCGCTGATGTCTAGATTTGAGAGATCTTTACAGACTGATTTTGGAAGGAAAAACCTTAATGTGCAAGTGAATGTGAGGCCATCTGTGTGGGTGTGGTGGCTCCTGCCCCAAGGTTGCATGGTGATAGTGATGGCTGTGGGAAGGATGCAGTGATATACTGTGTGCAGCCTCATCTATTGAGATCAGCATGACCAGAGGATCCTCAGTGGCCAGCACCGCAGATGTCCATAGTGTGGTAAGGAATATCGGGGTCCTCATGATCTCTTTTCTGTCCACACAAGGAGTCATGGTCAAGGAAATCCCTCTGGGCAATGGATTGGGTTAACAGGTCCACTTGCTTCACTGGTAATGCCAATGTCCAAGGCACATGGCCATGAAGTTAGAGTCTGGATCTTAGGTGTGGCTGCAAAAGGGAGACTGCAACTCTGAACCTTGAGGTAGGTGTAATGGGCAGGATGCAGCAGTGGCTTCCTCTCTGCTGGGGTGTAGCAGAGCTCCTTCCTCAGGGAAGGTACAGCACCACAGGATCCAGCTCCATCGGCTGGGTTCAGTTGCAGTGAAGATGGTATGGTTTTCCTGTGGCAAAAGCTGTAGGTGTCCCCATGGTGATAAAGGCAGCTAGGATCCTCCTTTCCTCCTTTATCTCAGGCCAGGAGGTTACACCAATGAACTCCCTCTTGGTGCACAAGGGTATTAAGTTCTGTTGGCTGGGGGAGGGGATGGCATGGATTTAAACACTTGCTGGGCTGTTCCTTGTAGTCGTTCTTAGTATTTTGTGCGCCACCAGATTTCTGTAGTTCTCCCCGCTTCACACACACTCAGTATAGGAGACTGAACCCAGAGCCTCACACATGCATGGCAACAGCACTGGCACTGAGCTACATCCCCAGCCCTTTTTTATTTTGAGATGGGGTCTCACTAAGGCTGGCCTTGAACTTGAATCCTCCCAGCCTTAACCTCCCAAGTGGCTGAGATAATAGCTGTGCACTACTACACCTAGTTTCTATATAGTTCCTTATTGCATACCAGAACTCCCCTGTCACTAGTGTTATCAGTATGAAGTTGTTTGTTTTTTGTCGTTTTCATGTTGGGGCAATGAGCATCCTAGTTTGCCATTTTGCTGCTGTCTTTCTTCCCCAGTGTTATGGCTTGTGCCTAGATGTCTCCCACAAACCCTCATGTAGTCACTGCCATGGCTTTTTCAGAGGTGGCTGAATCTAGAGCATGTGATTGATTGCAATGCTAGGGTTAAGGGTGTTAGTGATTACTAAATCAGTCCTCTGATTGATTTGGCACTGCCTAATGGTGGGTGATTACTACATCAGTCTACGATTAGTTTCGCACTGCCCTGGATACAATATAAGGAATAGAAAGAGGCTTGGTTTGTCCCTTGCTTGCTTTGCTACCTTCTGCCCATCATGAATTGCTTCCCCTCTGCAATGCCTGCTGGCTGTACCACCTTGCCTTGGAGTCAGCCAATTATGCACTAAAACGTCTATAAACTGTATGCTACATAAACCTTTCCTCCTTTAACTTTGGGTGACAGGTATTTTGTTTCAGTAATGAGAGAAAAGTAACTAAGACACCCAGGAAGGACATTTTTGTTATTTTTACATTGACTGATCTGGCTGCCACTGTCTTTACCAAGTGATCAAAATTATCCTAACCACTAATGGAACAAATGAGCATCATGTACCTCATGCAATATTCCATGAGAAAATATAAGATGATTTTAGTGATAATCTGTAAAAAATATATCACTCATGCAAGAAAACCAGATACATTCACATGGAGAGATGGCCTATAAAATAAGTGCCCTGTCATCTTCATTAGGTGCCAGAGTTGTGCAAGTCAAGGAAAAATTAACTGTTCCAGACTGAAGGATACCAAAAAGACAGGACAAATAAATGCAAATCCTCTTGTGGATATGAGACCCATTGAAGGACATTATTGGACAAGCAGAGAAACTTGAATGGAGACTGAGGATCAGAAGATAGTACTGTCTCAATATTAATCTTCTGATTTTGATGGTTTTACTTTTAGTAATGAAAGATGGTGTCCTTATGCTTTAGGAAATACACCCTAAAGCATTACAAGGTAATGGAGCATCATATCTACAACTTACTCTCAAACAATTTGGAAAAAACACAAGGTGTGTGGTGGTGGAGGAAGGAAAAGAATAATAAAATAAATGGAGTAAAATGCCACTAGGTAGTGAAACTGAATGAAAACTACATAGAAATTCTGTACCATTTCTGTAACTTTTAAATAAATTTTAAAAAGTAAACCTTTTTAAAGCTTAAAAAGCACAAACCAATTTTCACAAAATATTAACTAAATAATGCTAAGCGTCTGGCATTGGGACCCTATGCTGAATCATCCTGCACCTCTGACCTTGCCTACACCCTGTGACAGCTTTGGCAACCTTCCCAGCCTGACCTCCACCAAACAGCAAAGGGCAGATCCAAGACCAGGCTTTGGTCTCTCCCAGGACATCTGATTTGCCCTAATTATCCAAATATTCGGGCAATCATAATGAGACTATCACCTAATCATTTCAGTAGAAATTACCTCTAATTCCTATTACCCATAAGCTGGGTGTGGTAGCCCACACCTAGTACAGCTAGAAACAAGAGAGTTCAGACAGTCACTCCCTTCGATCCATTTACAGTCATTCTAAAGAGGACCCAGCCAGGGATATAGCTCAGCAGCACAGTGCCTGCTTGGCAAGTGTGAGGTCATGAGTTGGATTCCCAGTACAAAACAAAAGTTTTAAACAGGACCCTCTGGCCAGTCTTCCTTCCATGTGCCTAAGAGAAGCAGAAAATAAAATGACAAAAACCCAGATCTCTGAGAGCATATGTGAGCTGGAACTCCTAGCCTGACCTTCAATCATATCACCCTACTCTCGTCTCATCAAGGGTTCATAAATATGTACTACATGTCATACATTAATTAAGATCTGAGTTACTCCTGGGACAAAGAGGGCTGTTGAGAGCCCCTAAAATGACTCAGCACCCTGCCAATCATTCCTGTCAATCACACCTAGAGATTCAGAGCGAGGCATCTGGGCTGAGATGCTTATTCTCTTGGGTTTTGTTTGTTTGTTTGTTACCAGGGATCAAACTTACCACCTCGAGCTTGCCAGGAAGGCACTGTGCCACTGAGCTATATCCCCAGTCCTGAGGTGCTTATTCTTTAAATTCTGAAAGCCTGATTTATTGGGGGTGGCGGCTATTGTTGCTTCTGCGTGCTGCACAATCTGTGTGCAGTGTGACGGCTTTTCTCTCACCCCAGCACCATTTACCTGTCTGTGCCATATCTTTTAATGGTATGGATTTGCCCTGAGCCTAACCTCGCAATGATCTTCAATAGATGGAGCTGTTTACCACTTGCTACCAGGTGTGCACTTGGCAATTCTTTGCTTGTCATAATCAAGAACCTGGACTACACTTGTCCTTTACACAGTAACACACTTATATCCCAGTACTCTGGTAGGCTGAGGCAGGAGGATAACAAGACTAACCCAGCCCAGGCAACTTAGCGAGACCCTGTCTCAAAATACAAATTAAAAAGGGCCAGGGATGAAGCTCAGTATAAAACCCTGGGTTGAGTCCCCCAATACTAGGGGGAGGGAGAGGAATAGTAACAAACTCTTTTAAGCCATTCAGTAGAAAATCAACTTTAAAAACATCCCACACCCAACCTGGGCTACAAAGTGAGTTCAAGCCCAGCCTGAACTGCATAGTGAAGCCCTGTCTCAAAAAGACAAAAAAAAAAAAAAAAAAATCCCATACACACAAAAAAAGTCTTTATTATTGCATCACAACCTTCATTTACATACTTCTGGGCTGCAAAGGGGTAATTTACTGGAATTCCCCTTACTCATCCCCAATCAGAGTCTGTCTGGCAGCCCAAGTCAGGGTGTGGCCACCCCCTCCTCACCTTCCTCCCACCGCCCTTCTCCTCCACGAGGCCACCTCGCAATCCTGAACTTCACAAATCCCTGTTACATGCAAATGTCTCTTTTGTTTCTGTTGTGCATCCTTTAGGCTTAATTCCAGATTCTTCTTGGTTCCAACACAATTGTCTCCCCTTTGCCAATCCACCATTCAGGCCTAATAATTTACTTGTGAGAACACTTTAACCAGAAAGCTGATAATTCAGAGGGGGAGAACACAGCGATGTGAACTTGTGACACCACCGTGGCGGCGTAATCACAGGGTGCACTTACGGATGGGCCTGCTGCTGTTGACACAGACTGCTGGCACTGTGTCTTGGCACATTCAAGGCAAAGTCTACAAATCAATCATCTCTTCTTGATTAGCTCATCTAAATAAGGAACTACTTTCCACTCCCACTCATAAAACAGATCCACATACCTGACACAAATAAAAATTCAAACCCCAGCATTCAGTTCTGCATCCCTAGATCCAAAACGGTGTATGTTTTTGTCTTATACTTTGCACTGCAATCTTCACACTTGTGTTTTAGGAACTGAATTCAGGTTTTGGAGCAAAGTGGAAGTTCATGCAACTTCAGAGGTAAGAGTGAGACAGGAGACAGGCACGGTGCAGGCTGGCTGGGAAAGAGAGGCGTGGCAGATCCCAGGATCTACTCAGCTTCAACTCTCAGGACCCCATCTGTGGAACTTCTCACAGGTTCTCCCAGGATGCGGACAAGACGTCAGGACACAGACGCAAGAAGGAGCTTGCTGTTGTGACTCTTCCTGTAGCCCACCCTGTGTCTCCTAGAGCAGGGTGTGCTTTTAATTTTGCTCTTCTCCTCTTTTGTTTGGCCTAAGTTTGCACTGCAGAGCCAGTTTATCCCCTACCCCTTCATCCCTCACTTTTCAGGTAAACTGTGGCACCATTTTGGGCTTGTCTCATTCAGTTCTTTGTTTGAAGAAGAACCTGGAATAAGTTTAACTGGCAAGCCATTCTAAAGGAATTACTGGATAGCAATAGTTGAGTTGTTACTGTGTGCCAGCTCATGCTCAAGAACTGTAAGTATTACACATTTAACCCCCCAGACAGCCCTAATGTCATGGATGAGATATCTGTGGGCCCCTGAAATTCCTATGTTGACATCCAACCCCTAATGTGATGTCATTGAGTGGTAGGGACTGTGGGTGGCCATTATTTCATGGGGGTGGAGCCCCCCTTGAATAGGATTAGTGCCCTTATAACAAAAGAGAATGACAAATTCCCCAAAATGACTATAAATACCATATATTGCAAACACATAGCAATAAGAATATAGAAAGAAAGAAAACAGAACACAGGATCAGCACATGCTCTGTCTGCTATGCAGGAAAATGGGTTCACTGTCTGCAACCTGAAAGAGGCCCTCTCACACCTGACCATATGGGGAGGCTCTAGACTGTCAGAAATTAATGTTAATTGTTTAGGTCATCACTTTACAGCAATTTGTTATACTAGTCAAAGTAGGGCAGTTTTGACACTGTTCTCTCTTATGTTAATTTGAGTGATAAGGAAATTTAAATTAGAAATACAGCACATGCCTTTAATCCCAGCAGTAGGGAGGCTGAGGCAGGAGGATCTTTGTGAGTTCCAGACAAGCCTGGCCTACAAAGTGAGTTCAAGGCCAGCCTGAACTGCAGAGTGAGACCCTGTCTTAAAAAATAAGGCCAAGGATTTAGCTCAGTGGAGTAAGCGCCTGCCTGGCAGACACAAGTTTGTGAGCTTGATCCCCGGTACCAAAAAAAAAAAAAAAAAGAAAGAAAGAAAGGAAGAAATACAGTCATAGAAATACTGTTGTCAGATAATATGTAGGATGCCTAATTCAGTTCGAATTTTAAATAAAAGAATAAGTTTTTTAAGTGTGAGTATGTCCCAAATATTACATGGCACATAATTATACTAAACTAAAAGATTATTTGATGTTTATCTAAAATTTCAAATTAACTGGGTGTCCCATATTTCTGTTTGCTGAAATTCTCAGCCCCACACGGAACAGGCAAGCTGGCCGCGGTTGCACAGGTAGCGGGCAGTAGTAACGGTAACCTGGTGCCAGGCAGCTGGCTCCAGAGCTCACAACTTTACCCTGTAAACCTTTGTAAGGATTAAAAGATGGTGAGCTGAGGGCTGAGTGTGGTGTCTAAAGCCTAAGGATTCACACTCCAGTTATCAAAGATAATCCTACTAACTAGTGATGTTATTCCTGTTGGCTCACTGAGTCCTTTCACTCCTTTTAATCTTTTTTTTTCCTCTTATGCAAGGGATTGAACTACAGATCTTAAATTGGGCTACATCCTCAGTCCTTTTACTGTACATTTTCAGACTTAAATTGCTAAATTGCCGAGGCTGAACTTGACCTTGAGATTCTTCTGCCTCAGTCTTCCAGAGTGCTGGGACTCCAGGCACATACCACCACGCCTGGCTGATCACTTCTGTCTAAACAGCCCATTCCATTCCTTGGACCTTTCAATGCACTTAGACTTCTCAATTGGTTTCCATTTCCCAACTTTTGAACTTCATCATTCCTTTGGTGCCGCTCCCTCATTCTTACCAAACCCGCTTTCTGACTGTGTCCCTCGGGAAGTCATCCCGACCTTACTCAGCAGTGTCTTGCTTCCTTTGAGCCCCTGCGGCCCCGCTACCCTGGTTCCATGCACGATGTCCAGGATGCTTCTCGCCCTCTAAACATCAAGCATTCCACACCGTGTTCGCTGACTTCTTTGCCAAGGCAGCCTTTTGGCACCAGGGTCCTCCAAGGCTGAGGGCAAAGTTTTGTCTTAGTTTTCTGCTATCCCCCAAGGTATTTTTGCTGGCCACTAGATGGAACGGGACAACTGCATATCCACAGACAAAACAATGGAAAGGCTGACTCAAAACGGATCCAAAGCAGAAGCTTGTCTTGAAATAAAATAAAAGGGCTGGGAATGTAGCTCAACAGCAGAATGTCTAGCATATGCACAGCCCTGGGTTCCAACCCCAGTACTACAGAAAGAAAGAAAAAGAAAGGAAGAAAGAAAGAGTCAAAAACAAGCACTGGCAAGGCCGTGGAGGAACCGGAGCCCTTACACGCTGCTGCTGGGGATGGAATGGTGGGGTGGCTACTTCGGGAAATCGTTTGGCGGCTGCCCAAAAAGTTAAACACAGAGTGACCCAATGGCCCAGCAATTCTACTCCTTGGCCCATAACTAAGAGAAATAAAAACATCTGTCCGCGCCAAGACTCCTCTATTGACCTGAAAATGGAAACAACCCAAAATGCAGTGAACGGATGAATGGATTTTTTAAAAAAGTATGACATTCGTGCAGCACATAATGATATTTTGGTAAAGGACAGATCACATATAGGGTAGTGATCTTTTAGATTACAACGGAGCTGAAAATTCCAGTCACCTAATGACACGGTAGCCTTTGTAATCTCATGGGACAATACATTATTCACCTATTTGTGGTGATGCTGGTGTAAACACATCTATGGCCAGTTGTGTAAAAGTATAGCACACACATTTACATACAATGCTTAATAACTGCCGATACTAAATGGCTGCAGTACTAGCTTACAGATTTGCTATACTATGCTTGCTATTTTATTTTATTTATATATATATATATATATATATATATTATTATTTTTTTTTTTTTTTTTTTGGCGGCACCGGGGATTAAACTCACAGGCTCACACCTGCCAGACAGGCGCTTAAGCTGCTGAGCCAAACTCCCGGTCCTGGATTTTTTGAGGCAGGGTCGCACTATGTAGCTCAGGCCAGCCTTGTGCTCACGCTGTAGCCCAAGCCGGCCTCGAACTCACAACACTCCTCCTACCTCAGACTCCCGAGTGCTGGGATTAAAGGCGTGCGCCACCACGCCCGGCTTATGCTTGCTATTTTAGAGTGTGCTCCTTTGACTTGCATGTAAGAAGTGCACTGTACATCAGTGTGCCCTATGATGCCTGCAGCTTCCTCACGCGTCTCTGTGTACTGTGCCTCCTGACCACATTTTCTCCTGTGCTTAATGTAATCCTATATGGTCTGGCTCATCATGGCCTCAGGACCTAGGCAGTCAGAAGGTTATACCATATTAATTTGTGTACTATACTCGACAACATTCACACAATAACCAAGTCACCTAACAACATGTTTCTCGGAGCGATACCATCCTGTATACCCAGATGACGGAATATCATTAGCCAGAAAGAGGAATAAAGAAATGGCACATGCTACATGGTGAATCTTGGAAAAAATGAAGCCGGTCACAAAAGGACACATGGTCTCTAAGAAATGTCCAGAATAGACAAATCCATAGAGACAAAGCAGACTAGTGGCTCCTA
>RJWM01020150.1:0-37864 GCA_004363535.1 Dasyprocta punctata
ATGACTTTCTACAGTTTTTATATTAAATTTATTCTCTTAGCTGATAGATATGACATAACAATTGCATATATTTATGGGGCAGTAGGTAGTTGTAATATATGTATATACATCATCTAATGTTTAAATCAGGCTAAATAGACATATCTCCACATTTATCATTTTTTTATAGTGAAGATGTTAAAAATTCTCCTTTATTGCTATAAAAAATACAGTCTATTATTATCTTTAATTTCCCTATTATACAAATTTGGCATTGTAGAACTTCTTACTCTTACCTAAAGGCTTTTTATAATTTGATTATATTACATCTTGATAAGTCTCTTTGGATTTATCTTTCTTAAAAATTTATTTGTATAGGAACATATATCTGTTGACGATGGAAAGATTTTAGATATTATTTCTTCAAATAATCTTGATAATGCACATTTTACCCACTGGAGAAGGTACCAGAAGTAACTTACATCCTGCCAATTTTTCTTCATATTTTTTCTTTTACTTTTCAGACTTGGTATTTTCAAATAATAGGACTTCAGATGTACTGATTTTCTTCTGCCTGAGGTCTGCTATTGAAATTTTGTAATAAATTTTCTTTTATTTTTATATTTTTTTTAGCTCCAGATTTGTTGTTTCTTTTTAACCATAATTTCCATCTCTTTTGCTATTCTCATTTTGCTTATATTATTTTCCTGATTTTCTTTAGTTTTTTGTATATATTCTCCTTTGAAATTTGAGCATAATTAGGACTGTTAAGTTTTTGCCTACTAAATGCAATACCTGTGTTTCTTTAGGGCTAGTTTTGGGAAACTGCTTTGTTCTTTTGATTGAACAAGGTTTTCTTTTGCTTTGGTTTTGCATATCTTGTTATTGCTTTTTGAAAACTAGGCATTGAAAAGATTTCTTAGACTAGTTTCCAGAGCTCTATCTTTTCATTTTTTGAAACTTTAAAAAATTTTTGTTAGTACGTGTTTGCAGTACCTGCAGTTTACAGTCATCTAGGTGAGTGGGTACCTGTACATTCTACAGCTTGTTTCTTTTATTTAGAATTCCTTTCCTCTTCTTGTCCCCCTTCTCTCATGCCTTTATTTTATTATTATTATATTAGCTCATGTTTTGGCTATAATGTTTTCATTCATTGAGGATATTATTAATCTTAGCTCATGTTTTGGCTATAATGTTTTCATTCATTGAGGTTGTTAGGTTCCTGTACATGGCTCATCATTGTCTACTTATTTCCCCTTCCTGTGCTCCTCAGCCCTCACCCTTTTTCCCTTGGACCTCTTCCCTATTGCAAGAGATCAATCACCTTATCCCTTTCAACCTGTCCTTTATTATTCTCTTTGTCTGTGCTTCGCTTCATTCAAATGAAAGCTACCATAAACTTAAGCTTGTGTGTCTGGTTTATATCACTCAACGTTATGCTTTCTAGTTGTGTGCATTTTCTGACAAATGTCTCAAATTTGTTCTTCTTTATAGCTGAGTGGTATTCCACTATATATAGATACTACACTTTATTCAGTTGTCTGTGGATGGTTATGCAAGTGGTTTCCAGGATTTAGCTATTATAAACTGTGCTACTGTAAACACTGATATGCCTGTATGGCATAGTATGATGCCTTGTGGGGTGACCCAGAAGATCTTCATTATTCCTGGGCCTTTCCACATCGGGACCGCCCCACAGTGGGACTTGGTAGTTTGCAGTCATTTCTTGGAGTATGTTGTGCCTGGACCTCTGTGAGCTTTACTTTCTAAGATACTTTCCTCCAAACACACACCACGTAACTACTTTAAATGTCTTAATTTGCCAAAGAATCTCAGTCCAGTTTCTTCACAGGGCTTGACAACTTGTCAAGGACTGAATCCCCCTGAAGATTTACGCACATGGCACGTGCCACTGCCTCTTAGGACTTCCACCAACCCGAGACCCAAACTGCAACTCCACTTCCTGCTCGAGCTCCAAGTCGGGCTACCAACACCAGTGCCTCAGGGAGCCAGTAGACACAGGACACACTGCACATATGCTGTATTGGGCTCCACAGGAAGTAGGAATCTGGCCACTTCCTCCCTGCCAGGCCACACCATGGAGAGAGTGAAGTGTGTGTCAGCAAAACACCCCCGAATCACCCACCATTTGCCTGTGAATTTTTCTACCAATGGGTATTCACTTGGTTGCTGCTGATCTTTGACCAGTTTCCAGAGCTCATATAAAATTATTTTAGTCATTCTATAATTTTTATTAGTGTTTCTGTGGAGCGATGTGGGTGCGGAGCTCCCTGGTCCACCAACTTACTGATTTCATACTTGCGTGGCATTTACACATGGTACTTGCTATATAGAAGCGTTGATATCATTATTGCTATTGTTTTTAAAGACGTGCACTTTTTTTATTGCTTTTTGGAGAAGCAGCACTCGGAACAGACTGGAGAATTGTGATTCCAGAGAGGAGGTAAGGCTTCGTAACAGTCCTTATGCTGTACCAGGTACATGGTGACCTAAAATTTTGATTTTTCTGAGGAAGTTACCAGATGGGAAGACAACCCTAACTGCACCTATTTCATAATCCTGAAGTTGCGTGTGCAGGAATCAAACAACTGAGTTGGAGCTTCCCGCAGTTAGGCAGCCTCCCAAAGCAGGGTTTACATAAGACATGAAGGAATTCACACTGCCCCCTGTTGGTGGGGAATGTGAAAGACTGACACCATGCTCCAGGCAGATGCTTAAAATCCTCACTGCTCCAAAACTATCAAAAATCAGTTGCCAATCTTTCTCAAATATTCATAAGAAAGGAGTATTTTTCAGATTGTGGAGGAGGCAAGGCAGTGAGCTTTGAGTTTGAGACTGTGTGTTAAATCACATGAAAATCTCTTGTTTCTTTTGTACAAACTTCAAAAAGTGAAAATAAATATGCTAGACAAAAACCAAGGTGGATCGCATGTATCTTTCTCTCTCTTTTTAAATAAGTGATGAAAAAATGTGTAAGTCCCAAGGGCTACTCTTTCCTTTATACCCAACTCCGGATCACTTTGTCTGTCTGATGACATCAAGTAAGGAGATGCTGACAAGTGACACACCTTCATCATGGTGAAACATCTTTCTTAGTCTAGTTAAGATAAAGGCACATTTGCCTTTATTGAGGTTCTCCAAAGAGGTCACGATGTTGCTCTCCCAAAGCAACTTCTTCCATGGCATTCATTGTAAGGATACTAATGTATTCCATTCTATTCTTTCTACACATTTTTCTTTTATTATATTTTCTAGAATTCAATTGACCATGGTTGATCAAGATCTTATTTAGGGCAATTATTATAGATGAAAAAATAGTTGAATCTATCCCAGGCTTCTGTTTTCCCATCCTAATAATTCCAAAGCCCTTTAACATTTTACAACATGCAGTCAATGCTCAGTAAATATTGATCCAATTTTCCAATATTCTAAGCACATTTAACTGGGAAAAGAACTTAAGATCAGCCCTGTAGTTGACCTTATTTGTTTTGTTGCTAACCTAAGATTATGAATCTCGGGGCAGAGCCTGGCCGTGCCTTCTGAGTCCCTATCCAACTGCAGCGCAGAATAGTAATAGACTGACCGCCAGTACCCTGCCATTGACTGGCCGATCACCACCATGCTGTTGGTAATTCAGATCTGAGACACAGTGTCAGTGAACAGGTTAGGGATGGAGTTTTAGAACACAGATTTCTGAATTCTAAGAAGATTAAGATCAAAACAAAATGAAACTTGACTTCCATTAAGATCTACAACTTTGATTACCCTTGAAACCAGTGAGACATAATTTGGATCTTTTGGTATGAATTCTCAAAATCCTAAGGAGAGTTGGCAGCTATCAGGAATTCTGTTGGGAATGTGGTTGAATTAGATGACCTATAAAGTTCCTTCCAAATGTAAGATTATATGACTCAGTGAAAGTACAGTGGAAATAAATTCACTTTTTCCCCCCCATCAGATTCCTGTATGCATGTATTTCCTTTCATCTATATCCAAGTATCACATTAATATCATCACTCGAGGCAATCCACGTGTTTGAATTCAAATGTAGACCCTGTCCCCAAGCATTCATATTTATTTTGGCTTTCTTTCCTCTCCATCTGTAAGATGCATCTCTGTTATTTGTGGACAGATATGTCCCTCATCCATGGCAAGGCCGATGCCGTGTGGGGCCCATCATCATAGGGACGCATTGAGCATCTGGGGCTGGTGCTCGGCACCCTAGACTACAGGGACACGCAGTGTCCGCACTGTCCAAGCTGCTGCCCCCACACCAGCCAGCAGGCTTGAGAGGGAGCCAGGGCCGTTGCTCCAAACAGCAAAATTAGCAACAGCAAAATTGTAAAATACATATCCATTTTTAAGCAAATATCTTTGGCTTGTTTCCATTTTTGACACTTGTTTGTCAGAAGAGAAAAAATATCCTCCTAAGGAAATTAAATAAATAAGTTATTCGGTATGGAAAGGAAAAGCAAAGCAATAAATGAAAAACACTTCTTTCCCCCCATCAGAGTTTAGCATTCTAGCATCTGATCAAAAGTTTTGAAGTCTCTCTCTCTCTTTTTTTTTTGCCTTACAATACATTAGATACATGGGTTTTAAAAATGCACACATAGAAGAAAACCTCCTCATGATTAAATTTTCAATTCAGGCACCACTTTATTTGGATGAAAGTCACAGGAAAGATTTTTTTTAATGCTCCAAGCATTTCCTAGATCTTGAATATGAATTGTTTTACTAAGCCTACTCCAACAAGTCATTCTTGCATTTTATTCTGATCTAGAGCATCTAGTCCAATGCCTTTCTAAACTCTTTCCAAATATTGCTGAAGATGCTACCTGTTTGGCTAAGATTTCCTGGCTACTTTAGTTCAGGTATTTGTGACAAGTGGAAAACTTATACATTAGTCTTAACTTCAAACCCTTTTCTTTTCAGCACTGGAGACTAAACCCATAGCCCAGGCCTCGGTAGGCAAGCATTCTGCTACTGAACCACATCCTCAGACAAGACTTAACCTGTAGACTAACTAGATTTGGAACTATCGGAAAATACGTGGAATTTCAGCAAAAGACTTTTGTTAGGTACAGCCTCACATTTGATAGGGGAGTGCAACAAGATCTATTGTGGTTAAATGTCTCATTTAATCTCATATCGAGAATTTTGTAGTTAAGATTTAGTCTTCTTGAATTAATGTGCAGTGCTATTTTACTAGCCTATCTGCCACTATACTCTAAAAGCTGCTTAAACTCCAAGAAAAGAGCATCGGAGTGACCAACTTGCCATGATTTTTTTTAATTAAGAAGAAAGTAGAGAGCCAGAAAAAACTAAGGCTGGGAGTTTGGCTCAGTGGCTTAAGCACCTGTCTGGCAGGCGTGAGGTTGTGAGTTCAATCCCTGGTGCTGGGAAAAAAAAAAAAAAAAGAAGAAGAAAGTAGATGGGGTGTTCTTATAAAATATGTCAAGTAAGATGTTATATATATGTATGTGTTTATGTACATTTCTCTGTTGAAATTTCCCTGTTGCTCATTAATTTCTGTTCTTGAGCGTAGTTGTTACTGCTTTACACCGTTTGTCTACATCACTTGTTCACTGCGTTGTCTTGGGGTTGGTCTTCATTGATTATGCTTCTCATGATAATAGGCTACTCTTTTCTGTTTCTTGGCCATCTCGTAATTTTGATCATATTCTGAATCCTACAAAACTGTGGCTTCTCTTCTGCTTCTCTGAGTGTATTGATTTTGTTGTTGTCATTGTTTCAGCAGTGTTTAACTTAGCAATATTCAAAACATCAATCAGTGGTGGGCAGCAGTAGAAATCGTTGTTCAATCCTTTTAGACATAGCTGGATCATTTCTAGTCTTCTCTGCAGAGGAGGAGTACAGGAATCAGCGGAAGATTCAAATAGATTTTCAATGAAGAGTGTAGGATCCTCCAGCCACCACAATCCCAAACCCACCATGGACATCTCTTCTCTGGAATTTGCCTCTTTGTATTTGCTGTGATCATTTCCAACTCAGGCTCTGGTTCCACAAGCCAGTGACATGCAGGTCTTCCGCCAGTGCTCAGAAACTCCATACCGCACTGGCTGGGGGTGCTTTAGGCAGAAGTCCATGAAGAACTGGGAATTTGCCTAGCATTATTCTATTTTCTCTTCTTCTTCTTCTTCTTCTTCTTCTTCTTCTTCTTCTTCTTCTTCTTCTTCTTCTTCTTCTTCTTCTTCTTCTTCTTCTTCTTCTTCTTCTTCTTCTTCTTCCTCTTCTTCTTCTTCTTCTTTTTTTTGTACCAGGCATCGAACTCATGACCTTGTGCTTGCCAGGTAGGCACTTATGCCACTGAGCTAAATCCCTGGCCCTTTATTTTCTCTTCTAAGTATAAGTTTCCCTCAACTTTCCCTTGCTTTTGTTGGCTTTCAGGTAGTACTCTGTCTAATGCAGGTATGTGTGTATGTGTGTGTTATAGGTTTTTTCTTTTTGTGTGTGCAAAAGTTATTCTATTACCACCTACTCTTTCATTGCCAAAAACAGGAAGTAGGTTTTTAAAATGAATTTCTCTTAGAAGTAAACTTTTTGAATTATTTGTGAGTTCTATTGCCCCCTTTTCCCATGTTACAGACATATAAGATTAACACTTCATATAAAAGTGATAGAAAATTTTATATAGCATACATTTTGAGCATACATGACATATGCACATATATGATGTTTAATATTCACATTATATACATACATTAAGTGTAGAGAACACATACTTACTTAACATACTTTAAGAATATGTGAGATGTATTTAGTGCTTTATTTTGTAACCTGGACTACTGAGCCAGGTCCCTGATCTGAATGCTATTTTGTCAGCGCCACTGGAAACACACTATATCACAGCAAGTTACCTAGGACAATTATTTTAGCTCTGGTGCAACTGCCACCCCTCTTCTCTGCCTGTGCATGCTCTGCTTCTGCCTAAAGTTGTGATCCCTTTTCCTTTTTACCTGTGAAAGTCTAGGATGCACAGGGGCTGCTATCTGACCAGGCTAATCTTCAGAGTTGCCAGAAAGCAGAAAAAGATTCTTTTTCTTTCTTTCTTTCTTTCTTTCTTTCTTTCTTTCTTTCTTTCTTTCTTTCTTCCTTCCTTCCTTCCTTCCTTTCTTTCTTTCTTTCTTTCTTTCTTTCTTTCTTTCTTTCTTTCTTTCTTTTCTTTTTTCCTCTTTCTTTTCTTTCTTTCTTCCTTCCTTTCTTTCTTTTTTCTTTTCTTTCTTTCTTTCTTCTTTTTTCTTTCTTTCTTTCTTCTTTTCTTCTTCTTTCTTTCAGACTGGATTTGAACTTGACATGGTCCTCCTGCCTCAACCTCCAAAGTGCTGGAATTATAGGTGTGTGCCACCACACCAGGAACTTCCTTTGTAGAATGTCTTGGTTATTTTTCACCCATTGCTGGGACAAAACACCCGACACCCAAAATTAGGGAAGGAAAGCTTTATTTAGCTTACAGGTTTTGGAGGTTTCAGTCCATAATCAGCTGTCTCCAAGGCAGGGTGGCATGGCATAGAGGCAACACTTCAAGGGCGTACCAGCAAAGGCAGCCAGAGCAAAAAGAGGCAAGAGCAAGGCTCTTTTTCTCCCTTATATTGTACACAGGCCATCCCTATCCCCTCCAGGTTGAGTGTAGCATTCACAAATCTCCTTGTCTTCCTTTGCACAGGATGAGGATATTTACAAAGTAGGAACCCTGGCTCCCTGCTGAGTCTCTCAGTTAAACTTCTGACCTTCTCAAATTGACACAATGAACAGGTAACAGCTTTGCTACACCCCAGTATGTAGAGCTGCTGAGTTACTTAAATAAGCTTCTAGATTTCTCAAGTTAACACAATGTTTAAACCATAACATAGAATAATTTTCATTTTATTTTCTTTAGTTCCTTTCTGGACAGTCCTATATTTCTCAGAGGATTTTTGCCAATTCCATGTGTTATTCCAAAGTGATTTCTACCCCATCTCCATATTCTATCCCAGGAAAAAATTTGAAAGGTCGATGAAAGGCTTTTTGCTTAGTAAATTGGTGTCAAAGTAAGAAAATTATAAAGCAAATGATTCATCCTGGTGTGCCCTCTTCCTGGGGGAAGGGGGCAGATCAACAGCATCTGGAGCCACTGGCTGTCATCTTCTGAGGATACTTGAGGACAACTCTTCCATGAACAGTGAAGAGGATTTTGAATGCAACTCCAAGAAAGCCTTAACTCAGTGCCTTAATCAATAGGAGTCGATTATTTCTCATCACAAGAAGTCGAGTAGGGAACTGCAGAGCTGATTGACTTGGCATCTCGGGGATGTGCTGTTTTGTGAAGCTGCCCTGCGGCTCTGCTGGCTTTCCCTGCTGTGCTCAGCACCACATCTTCATGGGGCAACACTCAGGGATAGGAATGTATGAGTTTTTTCTGTGTCTATTTTAAATCATAGAGAGGACATTTCCTCCAGATTCTCCAGAAGATAGCCTTTCAGGTCTTCTTGACCAGAAGCAGGTCACTGCAATCCGTTAGGAAATTTGTGATGAAGGGAAGTAGGATGCCTCTGACTGGCCTTGCCCAAGTGCAGGGGTTTGGACATCACCCCCTGACCCTGGACAGAATGTGAGCTCATTTAGAAAGAGGCTCTTTGTCAATACAATTATTAAAGATCTTGATGTAAAATCATCCAGGTATGAACTTTAAGTCTCAAATCAAGAGAGAATGGAGGGCATAGAGAGGCACAGAAAGGAAGAGTATGTGAAGGTGGAGGAACAGATTGTAGTGGAGCTATTGCAAGCCGAGGGATGCCAGGAGCCACCAGGACCAGAAGAAGCAAGGAACTGCCTCTCTAGAAGAGCCTTTCCGGAAAACAAGATTCCACAGCACCTGGACTTCAGGGATCAATTTGTCTTTCAAAAGTATTCAATTGATGATGTTGTCCCTGGATGTTAGTGTGTTACTAAAACACAGTGAATTCACAAGTTAAAAATGATGTTAGTTAACAGGAAAACAATTTAACATATGCTGTAAAATGGAATTGAAGCCATTATGTCCAAGTCAATGTTGCCACTAAATTTGCACAAACATAGTATGGGCCAAAACCAAGAAGAGCAGTAGCTGCTTCTCCTGTTACGTCCATAAGACTGCAAACATGATACATCTACTCCTTTAAAGAAATGTTGGATTTTGCAAAAAAAAGATTTCTTGCAAAGAGACACCTGTGGCAATTAGTGATTGTAGTGATAGCCACCCCTCATCCTTGACTGACGTTGTGCCATTTGTGAGGACGTTCAACAGCCACAGACAGCAAATAACGCTGCTTTATTAAGAAGTCCTTTCCTGGTAGGCTTGGAGTCTTGACAATAATAGATAAAAGTGTATCTCTCCATTAGGGGAGATGAAAATGAAAACATTTTTAAAAATTAAAAAAAAATTGAATTTAACTGATGAAGGCCAGTCACAGTTGAGGAAGTTGACCATGAATGAATGCACTGAACTTGAATTTGTTCAGTTGATCTGATTTCAACCTCGGGATCTCAGAGCTGTAAGGAATAAACTTCAGCTGTTCGAAGCTCCCCAATTTGCAATACTTTGTCACGACAGCCTTAAACTAAAGTAATGCACCAGAGTTTTGCAAACTGAAGACCACGTTCAAGCTTGCTTGTTACTTACTGATGTAAACCGTGTCATCCTGCATCATGGCCACACCCGTCCATTTACACATGGTCCCTTCCCTACTGCAGTGGCAGAGGTGAGGGACTGTCACAGTGACTACGACCAGAAACGACCTATGTGCTGCGTGTCATTTTGCAGGAAGATTTGTGGTTGACTTTTGGCTTAGAATCAGCAGTGCGGTTTGTCCCCTAGGGCTGGGGAAAGGCGCAGTATATAAACTCCTCACTTCTCCGCACCGAGCAGAGTGAAGTTCTCTCAGGACAGTAGAGCAGGCATGAGGCGGCTCCGGGCAGGCTGCTGAAACAGTTACGCCCATGTAGTGACTCAACATGAAACGTGCATGGTAATAAACCAATCTTTGCTAATTATCCACTCTTGTAGTTTTAATCTAGGGAATTCATCAAATTTGCAGTCTCCCAGGTGGTTTTGGTTATCAGTACAAACTGTTGGTAGTGCTATATTTTTGTGTGTTAGTAGATTACAATTTGACGGTGGCTATAAATTGCAGTATTTGCCATGATTATCTTCTTCTTGAGAGCTGTGTTCCCAAAGTTCGTGTCCCAGCATTCCATTCTGTGGCCCTGGATCTGGAGATGAGGAGTTCCAAGATGTGGGATGAAAAACATTGCGGGTTTCCCCAGTGATCTCTGTCACTGGTAATGTGCAAGTTTAAACAAAGTTCATGGAGTGCATGTGAGAGCCCAGAACAGCTTACATGTTTGGTCAAGTGAATGTTGACAAAGAAGTTAAGATAATTTAATGGATAAAGGATAATTTTTCAACAAATCATGCTGAGACAATTAGGTACCCATATTAAAAAATTAATTTTGACATCTGTCTTACACCATATACAAAAATTAATTAAAATTAGTTGTTGAGAAATATGAGGGTTAAAATGCTAAAATTTGTAGAATAAAACATATAAAAAACTTCATGGTCTTAAGTTATACAAAGTGTTCTGTTATGGTTGATACATGATACATTGTGTCAACTTGAGAAGTTTAGACATTTTTAGACATGTATCCAAGGGACTCAGTAGGGGGCCAAGATCCTTACTTTGTAAACATCTTCATCCTGTGCAAGAGAATTTTGTGAGTGCTATACCAGCCCTGGTGGTGGGGTGGCCTGTGTACAATATAAGGGAGGAGACAAGGCTTATTCTCCCCCTCTTCTCATGTTGCTTTGCTGTCTTCTGCCACCTTCAAGTGTTGCCCCTGTGCCACATCACCCAGCCTTGGAGCCAACTGATCATGGACTGAAACCTCCACAAACTGTGAGCCAAATAAACCTTTCTTTCCTCAATTTTGGGTATTGTATATTTTGTCCCAGCAATGAGAGAAAAGTATCCAAGACATGTTCTTAGGTTTGATTCCAAAGGATGATTTCTGAAAGAAAAATATGCTAAATTAGACTTCTTTCAAAATTTAATGTTTTAAGCTTCTAAAAGCATCATTAAGAAAAAGAAAAGACAGCTATTGTTTGGGAGATAATATTTGCAAATGTTGTAGCTGGTAAAAGTTTTGTACACAGAGTACAGAAGGAATGCAAACAAATCAAAAAGGCAAACAAGTCAATTTAAAATTAGATAATGAATTTAAATAGTCACTTATCCAAAGAAAATATTTGAATAGCTCAGATGAGCAGGCAATGTGCTTAACACTACAATTTACTAGAGAAATGTAGGTTGAAACCACAGTTAAGTGCCATTTGAATAAAAATAAAAGACAAGACAATAACAAGAGTTGGCAAGGCTGTGTGAAGCCTGGAACTCTCACTGCTGGTAGATGTGTTTTGGTATGGATACTTTGAAAAGGAGCTTGGCAGTTTAATAAAAACTTTATATATGATACAGTGTTTCTACTCCTAGGTGTTTTGCATGAGAGATGAAAACAGAGCTATAAAAAGACTTGCATACAAAAGTTGGTAGCAACTTCAGTCATACTGAAAGGCAACTGAAGACAATGCAAATGTGTATCAACTGATAAATGCTAAAGAAAATGTGGTATTCCAACACTAAAAAGAAACAAACTACTGAAGCATGTTTAAATATAAATGAACCTTGAAAAAATTAATGCTGTACAAAAGAAGGCAGACACAAATGACAAAATGTGCAATTCTGCTTCCGTGAAATGTCAAAAGATGCATATTTGTAGAGAAAAAGGAGACTGGGTTTTCCTGGGACTGGAGATGGAAATGGGGAGAAAAAACATAATGAGAATGAAGGCTTTTTGCTAGATATTGGAAAAAATCTCAGACTGGATTGTGGTGATAGTTATACAACTCTCTAAAGTCATTGATTAGACTCACAATGGATGGATTTATAGAATGCAAATTATACCTCAATACAGTACCAGGAATTTAGCTGAGTGGCTCAAGCGCTTGCCTGGCAAACATCTTAACTTTTGTTTAGTAGGAAACATAAATGCAAAGTAAAGACAGTAAACATTATGAATATTGGTATCTTGACTCAAAAACTGGTTGCAAAAGCCTGAAGAGAAATGAGGTGATTATGCTCTTGTGAGAGAGGTTTCAATCTCACCACCACTGTGCAGTCCAGAGTGAAGCGCCAAGTTTCCTGGCCTCCTCCTGAGTGAGTAAGCAGAATATAAAGGTAAGGATCCTATTAATGGAATGAGCAGAACACACTTTTCAAGCTTTTCTCTCTCTATTCCTTTCATCTTCACACTATCCTGAGAGGTGGATTGAATGGATATTTTTGGCCCCTTTTTAGATCACAAAATCAAAGGCACTAAGATAAAAATCCCGTCTGGCTTTTTAAGCAGTCTTGGGAGGTCCCCTCCCTTTTCTTCCTGAACCCCATCTCTCCATCCTCCTTGTCAGCCTTCTACCAAGCACCAACATGACATTGAAATCTCAGCTTCGTTGTCACTGAGAAAGATCAGTAAGGCTATGATGCTTGAGCTCATCTTTGCTTCAAGTCTACCCTGGTGTGCGTAGACATCCAGTTCAAGGATGGTCTTTTGGACCAGGAAGGAAAAGATACTTCCTGCTATTCATTTTATTATTTTGCAAGTCACACCGTCCTTTTCTGAAATTCATTCTTATTTAATTTAAATTTGACCCTATTCTCCAGACAATGAGTGATGACAGAACTTGGTCACAAGGTGTAAGAGTAACAATGACAACAACTATTTAAAAAGGACTTAGTAAATATTAGGCAGTGTAGGGGGCTATGTACTTGGGTTTTCACATTTACTCCTCATTCTGATTCTGCAGACCAGATTCTGTTATAGCCACACACAGAGGAAAACTGTGCCTGACATTAAATTAGTTACAAACATGGTGCTCTCGTGTTCACCACAACACATTATTCACAGCAGCCCAGATGTGCAGTGACACGCATCCAGTAGCTGATGAATGGATAAGGAAAGTGTGGTACAGGAGCACCCCAGACCACTTCCAGTCCTGAAAAGGATGAAATCCTGTTGATCACAACACGTGGATGGAACTGAAGGTCATTAGGTCAATTGAAATAAGCCAGGCGCAGAAGAATATGCACCAGCTCATCTCACGTGTGTGTGGAACCCAAAATTGTGGCTCCCGTAGAAGCTGAGAGCAGAACGTGCTTACCACATCCTGAGACCGGAAGGTGGCTCGGGGGAGAACAGAGGCGGGCCAGTGGGCACTGAGTTATGGTTAGTTAGGGGTGAGAAGTTCTGGTGTAGAACTGTACAGGAAAGTGATAATGCACAGTGCATTTCTGAAGGCTGGAAGAAAGGATTTTTAGTTCTAAACACTAGTTAATTTATGATAAATGTTTGAAGAGATAATGTATGCTTAACCTGGATTTGACATTATACAATATGTACATGTAACCAAAGCATGTTACTCCACTGATATACACAATTTTTTATATATCAGTTAAAAATAAATTTAGCTTATGTGTCAGGGAGAGGATTTAACCCAAGCCTGCCTGAACTTGAATCTCACACCCCTATCCTTACCCAGTACTGACTTCTTGTACTTCCACAGTCTGGGTGAGGAAACTGGACATTTGGGTTTCTTGGTGTTGCTTTGTAGTATGTGACTGTGAATGGGGTACAGTGAGCCTCTGTCTACTGTGCAAAGACCTCCAGACACATCTGTGTAAGAAAAAAAAAATCCTTGAGTTATAAATTGACATAACATTCAGTGTTATGATAGAACATTATGAGGCTGCTCAAGGTTTTTCTCATTCTCTGGGTGCTATGCCATGTGTAGATGTCTCCCCAAAGCCTCATGCAGTCATAGGTGGGGCTTTTTTAGAGGTGGCTGGACCTAGGGTGTATGAAGCAGGGATTAAGGGTGTGTGACTACTAAATCAGTCCATTGATTGGTTTGGCACCACCCTAATCCTGGTAGCCTAGATAGAGTATAAAAGGGGTAGAAAGCACTGCTAAGGTCCCTCGCATGCTTTGCTACCTTCTGCCTGCCATGCATTGTTCCCCTCTGAAAAGCCACCCTGCCTTGGAGCCAGCCGATTATGGACCAAAACCTCCACAAACTGTGAACTAAATAAATTTTTCCTCCTTTAACTTTGGGTATTGGATTTTTGTCTCAGCAATAAGAAAAGTAACTAAGATACTAAGGGTGTGATTCTTGGTTTGACTTACCACTTCTTATGAGGTAGGATTCATTTTCACTGGTAAGTGTGAACATTAAGTTTTATAAAACTGTTATCAATGGAAATTGCTCTTGTCCAAAGCAAGAAAAGATCCCCCTAGAAGTTCAGATTTCTTGTCTTACAGGACATCAACCAGCTTTGTGGCTAGCTTGGTAATCTTACTCAATTACTTGTTTTTTTTAATTGGAGCCTATATTTTACTAACTTAATCTGTCAGTTATTTTTGTCTTCCTTGTTCTCTTTATCTCCCCGCAGTGCTGGGGATTGAAACCAACACAGGCTGATCTACACTCCCAGCCCTTTTTATTTATTTATTTTAAATTTGGAGACAGTTGCCCAGGCTGTCCTCAAACTCAGGATTCTCCAGCCTTTGCCTGACAAACAGCTGAAATTTCACGGGGGTGTCACTGGGCCCAGCTCTGAGTCATCTTTGAACTTGCTTTACCATTGTTTCTCTTGCTTCCAATATGGGTGGTTGAATCTAGGGTCTTCATACTAAGCAATATGCCCACCTTTTCTTTTTATTTTGAGACAGGGACCTCAGCAAGTCACTAAATTGCCCATGCTGGGCCAGAATTTGTGATCTTCCTGCCTCAGCCTCCCAGAGTGCTGGGATTGCAGGTGTACTCCTCAGGATCTTGCTTTCTGTTCCTGGTTTTGGTACCCAGTGTCCTCATGTGTGTGTGAGCCAGAGATAGCCTCAGCAAGGTGTGGCTAGCTGGCCCAGCTTCCCAGCAGCTCCTGAAAGTTTCAGAAGCATTCAGAGGAGGCTTGGTTACCATGCTCGCAGCACCCAGGCCTTCGCTAGCCTGCGTCCAGGTGGGTCGCTCGGGGCTCTGCAGGCAGCTGGAGGCCAGCTCTGGGGCCCCTCCCCTGGAGCCCCTCCTGTTGACAGCGCCAGCGCTGCTCGAGATCGCTTAAGCACTCAGAGCCCGGGATCCGAGCAAGTGCTGACTGCAGGGTACCCATGCGTGCAGCCTGGCTCCGCAAGCTCAGGGCCGCGCTCCGCCTCGGTGGAGTTGAGTCTGATTACCTGTGATGCGTCAGCAGGGGAAAGAGGGGGACACAGCCCGATTCAATTCAGGGACTGCCTGTGCTAAGGTTAAGGTGCGAGGTGGCGACTTGAGGGGAGTCTGAATTCTAGCCGCATCCCTAGTGGAGCTCGGCCGCGTGATTTGGCCTGATGTGCACTGAGACGCTCTGGGTAGAACCCAGATCTCCTGAAATAAGGTGCTGGGGAGTTAAGGATTGATGCGGGCTCCTTTAAGCACTCTGGACTGTAGTCTGACTTACTGCATTCCTTCGTCCCTGCCCCCAAGCGCACGGACATGCTGCAGGGCACTGGGACGATAACTCTGTCTACAGTGTTTCTTTGCTTATACTGCCTGTGAATCCGGTGTCAGTGCATACACAGACACACACACACACACACACACACACACACACACACACGCACGCATGCACAGATGGGCTATGGAGTGCATTTGGAAAAAAGTGTCAAAGAATAACTTTAAAGTCATGTAAAAAAGTTAGAAGGCAATTGTGTCTACTGTCATTTTGTATTTTTTGTTGCCTAGGGACACCCATACACTCCTCCTGGAACAAAAGGCAGTCTCAACCCTCAGGAATCACCAGGGGTTTAGGAGTTCTGTGTGAGGAACTGGGGACGAAGATCAGATGCATGTCTCCTGTGGCATCACACCGTACCGTCTTGTGCCTGGTGTGTCTTTCCTTCCTTTTCTGCTATCCGTTCTGTGTCTTTTAATTTCAGTGAGCTTCTTGTGCTTTACACAGCACTGAATTTTTTCACAGTTTAATATGGGACTTTTTTGTCTTAATACTGATAAACTTTTATATTACTCACTCATTGCTTCCCTCCTTTCTTCTTTACTTCTCACTTTTTTCTTTTTTGTTATTCCTTTCTTGTTACTTCTCTACCTTGGTTGACTTGAAAAAAAATATATCCATTATTCTAGTAATTTGGAATTTATGTATCTGTTTTACTCTTCAAATGGATATATATATATATGATATATAATATATGTGTCATACATATTTGCAATTTTAACAATTCTGTCAACATCTAAAATATCTGCATCTTCCTCTTACATAATGATAAAAAATTTAGTATTCTTACATTCTCCACTACCCTCTCAGACAGACTCTACCACTGTGAACATCTGGTATTTTTTTCCAGATGGTTATTTTATGCATTTTTAAAACATTAAGTACTAAGAATTATTTAAATTTAAGTATAATTTTTAGTGTTTTATTTGATTGCCACTGTTTTTCCTTTTTTTTGTTTGCTTCAGCTTTATTAGATTTTCCTTACATAATTTTTTTTCTGGGTGGTAAAACTTCCAAGACTATGCAGATCTGAGAGTAATCATAAATTCTCTCCTCCTTCTTGAATGCCAGTTGGATGGAGTATGAGTTTGTACTGAAAATAAAACTCTGGTCCATTTTCTTGTGCAATATACTTTTACTATTGAAAAAATAAGATGCACCTTTAGTCTCCATGTCCTTGCAAGGAATCCATCATGCTCTCTGAGTGGCCCTTTCCTAGCATTCCTCTTTATGTGTGGTGTTCTGATAGCATCTCTCTGATGTTTCAGTTGCAGATCTTTGAAAACTCAACATTTTGGCATGGGGAAGATCCTTTTCAATCTGAGGATACATGCATTTATTCAGCGCTGAGTAAATTTCTTCGTTTATCTTTGTCCTTCTTTCTTGTTCATTGTCATTCTCCAGAACTCTTTTCCTTACATTTCTCTCCTCTATTTCCATCTACTTATTTTTTCTTACTTATGACTCTCTTAGGAGAAATTCTAAACTTGATCTTCCTGCTCACTAAATTACTCTTCTGCTACATTATGATAGTTTAGTTTAGTTTTTTTTGTTGTTGTTGTTTGTTTTGTTTTTGGTACTGGGGATCGAACTTACAACCTCACGTCTGCCAGGCAGTAGCTTACTTCACTGAGCTAAATTCTCAACGCTATTTTTTTGAGACAGGGTCTCACTATGCAGAATAGGTTGGCCTTGAACTCACTTTGTAGCCCAGGCTGGTCTTGAACTCATAACAATCCTCCTGCCTCAGCTTCCCGAATGCTGGGATTAAAGGCATGTGCCACCACGCCTGGCTGATACTTTAGTGTTTATTTTACTTTGAAGATCATATTTTTTATTGTAACATCTAGGGTTTTTTTTGTTGTTTAAAGATTTTGTATATTTTAGAATGATTCTTAGAGCATTAAAGTAGTTTAAACTCTAGCTTTTTTTTTTTTTTTTTTTTTGGTCTATTGAATGCTTTTTCTACTTTTTAAAAAAATTTTTTGCCCTGGGAGTTGAACTCAGGACCTTGTACTTGTCAGGCAGACACAATGCCCTGAGCTATATCCCTGGCCCTTTTTTTTTTTTTTTTTTTACCTTTTTAAGTATACTGTTTTCCTTCAAACAATGAATGAGTTTGATCTCCCCTGCCCTTCCTTTTGTCTGGTGCTATGTTTTCCTGACTGTGTTATGATCACTGCACAGGTTTAGAAAGCTTCTACTATGTCCTTGAGTCTGGTGTATCAGGAGAGGTGTGACTGTGAGTATCTGTCTCTTAAAGCAGGACCCATCCCTAGATGCAGTTCCTTAGTGCCTCTTTGGCCCAGTGCCCACAAATGCTTTTCAGCAGTACAAACACCTGAGGCTGCTGATGTGGTCAAGTGGAGAGAGGGGCAGCTGGGGACAGGCTGGCGGACAAGTAGATTTGGGCTCACGCATGTATCTCAAATCCACTTCTGCACATTTTCCTACAGATGGTATGCTGAGAAGTCCTTGGATTCCCCATTCCACAAGGCGTCTCTTAGGTTGGGGACCACAAATTCAGTGTCTGGTTTTGCGTATTTTCCTGGGGGATGAAAGAAAGGACTAGGATTACTGGTACCACCCATTTGAGATTTCCCATTGACTCTTCTTAGAGTAAGATCATCTATGCCTTCATGAGTCATCTCAGGATTATACTCAAGGTCAAGATACTTCTCTGAAATTAACATAATCTACTACTTAGAAAAGTCTTTGAACCACTCCCAAGACCCTGCTGAGTTTCCTGTGTTTTCTACTCTAATCCCTTCCTTGACTGAAAAAATAAATACGGGCTGCTCAGAGACAGGTCTTATTTTAGCCCTCAGAGTCTTGAACTCTGAAGAAGGGTTTTGATCCTCCTGGAGCCCTCAAATCATGCCACTTACCTCATTTATTTTAACCTTCTCCATACACTTATTTAGGAGATTGGGGATCTAGGCCAGGTCCCCGATACTTTTACATGTGCTTCTTACTCTTGTTGACTTGGTGTCACACACACATGTAGTTCTGAGACCTCATTCATTCTTTTGTTTAGAGAATCATCAAATTTTTTTCCACCTGCCTTTCTTATGGCTTCATGCCACAGGATTACCTCCTTGCTCAAGTCTTAGCCTTGTCTGTTTCCCATTGTCTTCCTCTCTGTGGGGTACAGAGTCTTTTATGTCTCCTTTCATTGATGTTCGCTGACTCTACTGTCCCAGATAGCAATTCGGAATTATAAAAATGTGTGCAATTTAGATGCTTCCATAAATGGAGTCAGGTTTGGGCGATGTGTAAGGTGTGCACACTGGAAAACATCTCAGAAGGCAAAAATGATCGAGTGACTAAATCTCCCATCAGGGAAAGCGTGGGGAACTATTCCATAGACAAGGTGATGACTGAATGGATTCATCAAGGAGAAAGAGAATTTGAGTCAGAGATCTTTGATCATGTCAGGGGTGTGGCATGAGAGCCGTTCCAGGGGAGAGCACAGGCCGGACTGAGGCCACGGTAGGCGGAACAGACGCTAGCATCTCTCTGGCGGCTTGGGTGTTGGAAAGGAAAGAAGGAGCCATGTGGCCGAGGTGTAATAGGTCTCCAAGGGAAGTGCATCCTGACACTGAGCATCTTCCATGGGACTCCACTGTGGATGGACGAACATATATGATAACATGTTTATACTGTGGATCACATGCCTCTCGACTCCATGGGAAAACCAAAGCGGGGGTCTAGAAAGGGGGTGGAGGAAGCGACTGCTGAGCCCCCTCTTGGTAGCACCTCTACAGACATTTGCCTGTTCCTGTCTAAGCACAGCACTCAGCTGGTCTGATGTGCAGCCTTGCCATCCAGGCCCTGATCTTTACGCAGCATCAGTTAGCTGCAAATAAATGTGGATTTAGTGTCAGAAGCCTGACATCATATGAATGAGACGAGCATGCTAAAACCCCAAGCAATCATTTGATTTTGGTAAAAAGAAACAAAGCCGTGAATATAAATGGGCCAAAATTGATAAGCCCTCCCTCCCACTTCTTTCTAGGTGTGAATACCTGCAAGGGCTTAGGAATATTCAGTCACTCACGGGTTTCCCATAGAGTATTACCCTAGCTCCCCAGAAGAACCAGATGAGTTCAGTTCTATTATTATCCTCACTTTACAGCTGAAGAAACTGATGATTTTAGTAACTTGTACAAGGTCACACAGCTAGTAAGAGGTGGAACTGTGCCGTAAATCTGTAGCTCTTTAATCACATGCTCCTAGATTTTCATAAGTATTCCTCCATCCCAGACATACTACATCCTGGCCCTCAGACGCATGAGCTTAGGAGCCCTTAAGATGTGATGCTGATTTCGAAGATCACATCTGTGAACTCCATAGTCCTGAACCTTTCAGATCGTGAGAAGGCTTAATTCAGGGGAAAGGACAACTCAGCGAAACTGTTAACTCTCTCAAAATTGGAACTTTGAATTTAATGCATGTCTAGACTTCATTCAGAGTAGGATAAGTCTAGCAAAATAAAAGCTTTGCAGGAGAGAAAGTCACACAGTTTCCTACTGGCTGCCTCACTATGTTTCATCTTTCATGTTGCAAGTCAAAGATACATTAAACAGAGAAACCAAAACAATGCCACAAATCCCTCCTAGGCTTTCCTTATTTCTTTTGTCTTGAAAGTGATCATATAAGCAATGAGCCATTTTGTTGTTCATGTTGTATTAGATACATTTTTTAAATTTACAAAAGGAACTGTATCACTAGTTCTACAATTCACCAACTACTCAGTTCTTAATCATGAATTTCTGGCTGTATTTTGCATATATGTTTGCATGTGGTTGAACACATGGGTGTGTACAAGACAGGGTGCATGTGTATTTCAGAAAACATTATTTATAGCTCTTAATTAGAATTTTAATTCTACTGGCTCAGTGCTTTGTCTTTGAGTGTGAGCAGCTGAACTTAGCTCCCTCTCACACCTTGTTGAAACAGAACTGTAATATGCATAATGTGCTCTGCTCTGCGTGGAGTGGCAGGGGCGAGGGAGGGAGTGGTTAATCCTCTTCACGGGGATGAATGGGAAACTGAGCTTTGCAAACGAAGTTAGAGATAATTTCCCATCTTCATTATTTATGGAAATCAGTTACTTTATTTTAATTATCCTGTGCTTGTATCGTCCACATAAAATGCCTTTCCTTTTATTGAAACTGCAAATAATTGCCAAAAGAATTATTCATTGGAAAGTGGAATCCAATTTTTTGATCTCTAGAAAGGCTATTAATAATGAATGAGGATGTTATTTATTTGTTACAATTCCACAAATGGAAACTGAAGAATGACTCTATATTTCTCTCTTATCCCTTCTGACATTACGTAAATAAACTCACCCCAAGAGAAATGCAAAAATGAGAAAAAACAACATAAGAATGAGGAAACTTTCTTTTTTCCTTCTTTCTACAAATATAAATAAGCACTTACTATGGGGAAAGCACTGTCAGGTGAAGTGAGGGGGAAAAGTTAAGCCAGTTTGCTTTCTTGGACATAGTAAATGTTTATAAAATCTTTGGCATTCGCAAGGGAGGTACCCTGAGCTTCATTAACCTCCATCTTCATGAACCTTCCTATTGTATATAATTTACTACGTAAGATACAGTAAAAATATAACTGAAATATAAATGACCCACTTGAACACTTAATAATTTTAAAAGTGCAAGAGTCAAGTAATTTATAAAGATATTAAAATAAATCTGGCTATTAACATAAACTTTATCCTATGATCTTACTTGAACAATGTTTGCACTGTTCAGAGCACTTGTCAAACAAGTTTCAGGAATTGTTTTTCCCAGTTTTCACATAGGCTGTGTGGTGTGGTCTTTCATATTTGAGCCACTGCAGAATCTAATTCTTCAATTTTCATTTTTATTAACAACAACAACAAATTGCTTCCCGGCCAAAGCGTCACTTGATCAAATTCTTGAGTTTCTCACCATGTTCATCACTAATAATATAAGCAGATCTTCATATTAAGAACTTCCTTTCCCTCTCTTTTACCTCTGGGAGAAAGTGAGTTTCGCTGCCTCTGAGCATGTCCTGCAGATCAGCAGAAAGATGAACTTGGCAATGTTCACCCAGGGCTTTTCCAGCTGCTCTTGGTAGCCGTGGGAGTCACTCTGAACTCCAGCTTCCAGGTACTGATTCAAATTTTAGCCTCAGCAAAATTAAAACATAGTATCAATGATGAAATTCAAAGCCTTTATAAGTAGTCACAACACTGCTTTTGCAACCACAAATGGGCAGGGTCTAATATATGTGCATGATCAATGCAGAGCACAAAGGGATGAATTCCCAAAGGAAAGCTAGAGATAAACCAGATAGGTTCAGAAGCTGCAGAAGAGATGGAGGAAGGCTGTGGATTTTTTCCTGGGCTTTGAGGATAGTTAGACTTGGGAAGTTATTGTACACGGAGACGTTTTAAGTAGCACCAACAGAATGAGCAGAGGCATGTGGGATGGAGAGAGTCTGTATGTAGGGAACGTACTCTCACCTAACTATAAACATAATTAAATGTAGAAAATATAGGAAATGCCTTTCTTTTCCCACAGTGAACCCTAAAATTAAGATCCTCAAAGAGGCAAAAGCAGGAAGTTTGCCTTGCAGGCGTGAGAAGAGGGCAGACTTGTCTGCGTGAAAATGACCCTGGTGGGAGGGGGAAGAGAGGCTTCCCTGAGAATCCTGCCCCACAAGCCCGCCCTCACATGAACTGCAGTGTAAGTCACAATTCCTGTGTGGCTTCCAGAGGCTCCATGGCAAAATTTTAAATGAGACCTGGATTGGTGAGACTCTGAAACCTTGGCAAAGGAATGGAAATTTTTATAGAAATGTACTTTAAATCTGAGTATCACTAAAATTCCACAAATTTCTAAGACACATAGTTAAGCAGACCACTGTGACCAAAAGTCTACATTCATAGTGAGTTACAAAAGGAGCTATGGGAAATACCACTGTGCAGTTTATCAAAAGCAGGAAATAAAATGCATATTATAATCTCGTTCAATGTAATAGAAATGGCTACCACAATGCAATTAAGGAACAAGTAAACATAAGCAACCAATTTGTCCAAATAATCAAATTTCAAAGAATTAAAAAAAAAACAAAGTAAAAACTTCGATGCATAAAGAACGGATGAGTTTCAGTTATGTAAAGAATTAGTAACCTTGAAGGGAGATCTTGATACTGCATGTACTAAGACTGTGAAATGAAATTTGCAAATGTTTTTGGCTAATGGTCTTGTTTGTACCTTAATAAATTTTTATGGCACCGCTAAAGCAAGTGAAATACTTCACGTTTCTTTTATTGAGAGTTTAGAATCAAGCAGTTTAGTAGTTTTTTGCAGGCTGTATTTTCCTCAAATACTTAAAATTCCCTGTAGGTTCACACTGGTTTACCTGCAGTTCTTTACCTCCAGTTTGGGAAACGTGGACATGAAATACAGAAAAAAACAAAGAAAGAATGAGAAATGTCAAAAAACTAAGAGATTTCAATATAGATCTGACATAATTCTAACGACTTCCAGAAAGAAGAAAGGGGAAGGAAATGGGAAGCAAATTTTCCAAAATTGAGAACAAAATCATAGATTAAGGAATCACAACAAATAAAAAGCAGGATAAATACTATAAAATACTTACCTAAACTCATGGTATGAAAACGATAGAACACCAAGAGTAACAAGACCTCACAAGTACAGACAGAGCTAACTGAAGGGGAATAATGAGTTTATTTTTAAGAGAGAACCACATGTATTTTGGTATATTTTCATCCAAATGTTTTCCAGTGTGTGTGTGTGGGTAGTGTTTTGATCTAGAGTCATGCAATACATATAGGTTTGAATCTTTTTTAAATAGCACAGCATGCCTGTTTTATTCGCTTATCTAACAAATTATTGTTAAATAATATTTAGTAATTAGCAAATTATTTTGAAGTAAATGAATACCATCTATACAGTAGAAATCATTCAAAGTACTATATAGATGCTAATTTATTTAATACTAGTAACAACCCTAACAGGTAGTTATTATTTCTGTTTTTCAGATGAGGACATGTAGCTTTCTGTGAATTTTAGACCTCATAAATTTCAGTTGAACAGTGTCCTTTCTCTTACATAGTTGTTGACTTGATTCTTTCATTATAAATGGTTAGAAGTGCAAATAATGTTTAGGATTTATGAACTTCCTAAAGATACTGATTATGTCAGTTAACGTTCTGGTAAGATTTTACTTTGCATTACCTTTTTTGTGGTGCTGGAGATTGCACCTAGAACCTTGCGCATGCTGGGCAAGCGCTCTACCACTGTCCAAACTTTTACCTATCAACATCGCAACCCTGCCCTAGGTAGAGCTTTGCCAAGACTAAGCATAAGAACTAATTTTAGAGTGTGATATTCTCTAGTAATATTTTAAGAAGGTTAATAAATTTGTCTAAATACATGGTGATTATAATTTCTTAATTTACAAATGCACTTGAATGTTTTCATGTGTAATATTAGCCAGCTGTATTTTTGTTTGTTTTCTATCTATGCTGATTTTTTCTTGGTATTTGTTGGTCTATGAAGACATTGCTCTACAAATCTTCCTAATATATAGGAAAGGCAGTTTTAGAGGTTATATTTGTGACATGTATTCCACAAATATTATTTGATATTTTAAATTTTGGGGAGTATTTTTGCTATCAAATGAATTTTGTGTGTGTGCCCTTTTTCCTTCCTTCCTTCCTTTATTCCCTTTACCTTTTATTACATCACATGTTTTGGATTATTATGCATTTATTATTCATATTGATTCAGGATGATATTCCAGCACATACGTACAGAACACACTGATCAAATCCATCTTCCCTTTTTCACCTTTCCCTACCAGCCGTCCCAACCTCTATTAATTACAATTCTATGTTCAGTTTGACTTCTGTTTAGCTTCCACATATTTATAAAGCTAAGGTGTCCATCAGTGGATGAATAGATTTAAAAATATACGTGGAGGGGGCCAGGAATTTATTTATTTATTTATTTACTTATTTGTTTGTTTATTTATTTAAGGCATGGTTGCACTATGTAGCTCAGGCTGCCTTGCGCTCATGTTGTAGCCCAAGCAGGCCTCAAACTCACAACGCTCCTCCTACCTCGGCCTCCCGAGGGCTGGAATTAAAGGCATACACCACCACATCCAGTTTAGGGCCAGGAATTTAGCTCAGTGGTGCAGCACATGCCTGGCAAATGTGAGGTCCTGAGTTTAATCCACCACCCCAAATATAAGTATATTCCATATTTGGAAGCTTATTCAGTCATCAAGGAAGAATAAAGTCCTCCCACTTGTAGCAAAGTGGGTGGGACTGGAGGTCACTATATTAGCTATATAATCCAGACTCTGAAAGCCAAACACTACATACTCCTTTCTTCTACCTGACAGAGGATAAACATCCAGAATGTGTAAGAAACTTTTTTTTTTAGAAACTTTTCAAATCAATAGCAAAAATACCTAATTAAAAATAGGCAAAATATCTGAATAGACACTTAAAAAAGAAATACAAATGCCTGGAAAATATATGAAAAATGTTCAGTAATATTAGAGAAATGCAAATCAAATCTATCAGAGACCCTTTCCATGGTGCCAGTTATTGGGAACCCCTGTAGCGAGTCCCCAGTCTCCTGCCAAGTGTGACAAAAGAGCAAGAGACAAAAATAGCTGTGCAGGCAGAGATCTGGGGTGACCAGTTGGTCTTGGGGAACAAAAAGTCATGAGGTACCCAGAACCTGGGTATTTATTCATTATATCTGAGTCAAGGACAGTGTGTGAAAGGCAGTGAGTGTTTCCGGAAGCAGTAATGATGACTATGGTGGGCTAGTAAGAAGAACAAAGCATTCCTGCAAGGACGAGGACTAGATGGGAGCCGTAAGGAGACTAGTTTCCCCAGGTCCTTATGGTCTTCAGCAGATTTTCTCTTTCCCTGTGAACACCATAGCAGTCATTAGCCCTGGGGTTTACAAACTGTAACCAGGAAAGAGCAGGGAGTTTCTGCATTCCAATCTGGCTCAAAGGGCAAAACAAGCACAAGCTTTGGACATCTTCTAGACTCAATTTAAAATTCATGGTCCCCAACACAAACCCACAATAAGATACCATCTCACCCTAAATAGAATGACTGTTCTCTTCTATTTTGGGTAGATTATCCCATCCCAAAACCAAGGTTAGAGAAATAGTCAACTATATTATCTTTAAGTGATTTAATGTTTTATTATTTTAAATTTAATTATTTAAATTGTCTGGAACATTTTTTGCCATATGTAGTGATGTGAAAGTTTATTTTCCAATTATGCCATCCTGCCTGTAGCTCCAATTTCTCCATTTCTCTGTTTCCATTCAAAACAAAACTCTTACAAAGTTCTTCCTACTGACAGACTCAGGTGTTTCTACTCTGTCTCTTTTTAGAATCCCACTGCACTCAATCTCTAGATCCCATCTGCTCACCTAAGCACCCCTTGTCAAGGTCCCCAATGAGCTCCATGTGATTGAATCCCTTGGCCAATGCCAAATCTGAATACAATTTGATACAGCAGCATTTGCTCTGTTGATCATTGTCTTTTCCAGCGACACATGCACCTGTACAACCTCCTACCTCACCGGCATTTCCTTCACTCTTTTCGGCTTCCTCTTCCTCTTGACCAGATCTGTAAGGCTGGCGGGCCCCAGGCCTCTGTCCATGGACTTCTGTCTCTACCCTCACTCCCGCCTTCATCTTATCTAGATGCATGGCATTAAACAAAATCTGTATATTTTTACTAACGAGTTCATCACTACGTTCTGGCTCTCTCCCATGAACCCTAGTGTACATATGACATTTCTCTCATTAGTTCTACCTAGATGTGTAAGCAGACATGGCTGATGGATCATATCCCACATTGAGTTCCTGATCTTCCAACCTGAAACTGCTTCCTATGAGGGAGGCCCAACTCAGCCAGTGGAAACTGTGTTCGCCATGTGTTCAGGCCCAGCACCCTGGAATCGCAAAGGACGCCCCCTCTCACACCTCACCACCACTCCTTTGATAGGTCGTGTTGGTCTTACCTTCTACTGAATCTTTCCCAGCCTCCGCACTGATGCCTTGCTCTTCATGTCATGTTTGAGACTGGCCTTGCCCATTTCACTCTTCTTTTTCTTTACAGTCTTTTTTTAAACAAAAAAACCAGCATGATCATTTAAAAGTGGAATTTAGATCCTGTTGTACCCCAGTCCTCTGCCTTCTAGTGGCTTGTTATCTCTTTTGGAGTCAAATCTGAAATTCTTACAATGATCTAAAAGAACCTATGTGATCCAGCCCCAGCTGTGGCCCTCTGGGCCCACTTCTGTAAGCCTCTTCGACCTTGAGTATTCCTTCAGAAGGGCATGCCTGGTCTCCTTTCTGGCTCATAACCATGTCAGCATGTCCCTGCTCCAGAAACTCGCAGTTACTGTGTGCCCCAAGAATTTCTCTATGAGGACGTCTAGGTGGCCCACTTTTACATCATCTTCATACCTTTCCTCCAAATTACCTTCTTGGTGATGCCTTCTTCACCTTCCTATTTAACAGTTTTTCCCTCCATACCCCTATGTCCTTACCATATACACCTTCCTATCCCATCACCTGATGCATATGTGTCCTGGTCTATCTTGAAGCATATTTTATCTTTCCTTGATTTTTCTGTCAATTATCAAGCATGTGGTGTCTGATTTAATCATTTAAATTTTATAAAACAAACTTCATGTCCAGAGCAAATCTTCAGTATTATTCCTATTTTACAAGATGCCCTTAGTTATTCTTAACTGTTTTTGCCAGCTTAATTTTAGAAGCGCTTTATCATGTTACAAAAAGAGAAAAACCAAGTTGTTTTTTATTGGAATTTTATAATATGTGAACATTCATTTAGAAAAGAATATATTTGCGTTATTCACTCGTTCTTTCTGAAATTGTGGTATGTTTCTATATTATTTTTGTAATTCTTACATATTCCTTACTGAAGTTATTCCTATATGGCTTAGTCTGTATTTCACCTACTATATTCCATTGTTGCTGTTTTTCTATTATGCATTTTCAAAATTCGTTTCCAGATAAATGTTTATCAGTTTGTATGCAGGACTATTAGCTGGCTATCTTGTTAGTTGTAATAGGTTTTCACTTTATTTTCTTGGGTTTTCTAAGTATACATAAATGATACTTCTGCCCCCTTTAATTTCTTTTTTTGTCTAACACTTTTACAACAGATGTGATTATTCATAATCAATATTGTAATATGTAGAGATAACTTTCAATTGTCTGATATTATTAATCTTTACTCAAACCTAGAGGCATTTTTTTATTTGTTTGTTTTTGGTGTTTTTGAGACAGGGTCTTGCTCTGCAGTTCAGGCTGGTCTCAAGCTTACTTTGTAACCCAGGCTGGTCTCTAACTTGCAACAATCCTCCTGCTTCAGGCTCCCGAGTGCTGCAATTACAGGCCTGCACAACCACACTCAGCAAATCTAGAGTTTTAAAATAGAAATTTTGTTCCATTTACTTTTCCTGATAGATTGATATGTATTATTTATACAGAATGGAGGGTTTTGTTTTGATATTGTTGTACGTGCACATAGCATATCTGATTATACCTCCTTTCCGCTATCTCCCCAGTCTCCCTGACCCCCTTCCTTGCCTCTAATAGTGTCCCTTCTGTTTTGATCAGGCTTTAATACCTTGTCTCAAATGTTCACAAGAGCAATGGATAGCAGTAGCAGCACCTGGCCTGCCTCGCCCTGCTCCTGTTCGCTGTTAGGTCTGGTGACCCATGGCTATTGCTTTAAAATAGAAATCTTCATCACATTAACAAAGTCTTCTTACATTTCTGATTATTAAAAACTGTTTCTGAAAAAACAAGAAAGACTTGTGAAGTTTGTCTTCTGCTTTTTCATATATCAACTGAACTAATATTACCTATTGATTTGCTTAATAGAGTTTCCAAAATTAATAAGTGGTTGTGTTTTTAACATACCTTTGCACTTAACTTGTCAATATTTCAATGAGGATTTTGCACCCATATTTATAAGTGTATCTGGTCTATACTTGTCATTTAATGCTGTCTTTGTCAATTCTGGGAATTGGTGTTGATGCCATTTTTATGAAATAAATTGAGAAACAATTTGGCTTATTCCACACTTAAGATAGAAAGCAGCATACAAATATGCACGTGCGTGTTTTGCATGAGTGTGACTGTCCATGTGTATACACATGTGGATATTTTCATGGAAAGTATATGCTTCTAAGAAATTTGATAGAATTTTTTGTCCTGACCCCAAAGCCTCAAACATTTTTGAAAATTTACTTTTTTCCAAGGTTATTGGTGTGTTTCAGTGTTCTACATTTATTTATTTGGCTATTTATTTTTGTGATGCTGAAGACTGAATCCAGGTCTTTCGCCCTGAGCTTTGGCCGCAGTCCTGTTTTCATTTTGAGCCAGGGTCCCATTAAGTTGCTCAGTTGCCCAGGTTGAGCTCAGACTCGCAGTGCTCCTGCCTCTGCTTCCTGGAGTGCTGGGATTACAAGTGTGCACCGCCACACGCAACTTACTGTTCTGTTTCTTTTAAAGGGGATTTGAATAGTTATTTCCCCTATTTTGACTAAATTTTCAAAGTGTAACTGTAATAAAATCTCTAATTGTAGTATTTTCTTATGCTTGAGAAATGTTTTCTAAATCTTTTGGGGCCGATTTTCATTTCTACTTTTGTTTATTTGTATTTTTCTCATTTTTCTTACTAATTTTTTGTAAGTCTTGGCTAAGTATTGTTAAATTTTTCTTTCTTATGTGAAGCATTTGAGGTCTTTACCCTACCATTTTGATAAATTTTGTCTTCATTTCCTTTTGTACCTAAAAATCCAGCACTGATCTCAATTTGCCTTTACCATATACATTTTGGGGTGGATTTATTTTTTCTTCATTGATTATATTTTTGTTCATTTTTTAAAGTTATAGTTTTTATTTTCCTCTTATTGTAGTGTTTCAGAAAATGTCATCCATATAAATGCTGCTACTGAGAATTTATTGATTCTTTTTGTGGGATGTGGTACATTAAATTTTATAATGTCTGTGGCCATTTGGATTTAATGCACTTCTCTAGTTGTAGTGAAGAAATAACCCTATCTTAATGTCATATTTGGCCTGTATGAAGTTCCCTCATGCTTTGAATTCTACTGTAACTGGTAATGATAAAAGTCTAAGTCTTTAGTTTTACTGATTGTGAAGCTTTTCCTCATGGAATCACTTGAGATGTGCCAGGAAGCACCCTTATCAAAAAGAGAAAAGGACGTGGGCAACCCCAGGGAGTAGAGGAGACGCTGCGATCCGCTGAGTTGCCCGTAGTCGTCTGTCCTGCCGTTGGCAGGGTTGCTCCTTGTGCGGGTTTCCTCCGGGGACACAGCATTTCTGCCTACCTCTGATAGGGCGCTGCGGCCGCCTTGCGTGTGTTGAGGGTGGTGCGGTCCTGGGGCTCCTGGAGCGGGGTGGGGGTGCTGCCTCCATCCCTCTGAGTTCATCCTCAGTGAGTCCCCTAAGCGTCTCAGCCTTGTCCAGGTTCTCACACTAAATAGCACATCAGATTCTATGCTTGCGGAGTTATTTCGTGCTTTTCTTCTTTTTTCCTCCAATATCTTCATAGGCCCTTTTTGAATGTTGATGAGATAACATCAGGAGCTGCTGCTCTAGGAAAAAGAAAAATTTTAAAAATATACCGAAACGTTTCCAAGTAGATGTAATGCACGCCTCTGTTTAGTGCTGTGTTCTGAGAATTCTTATCTGGTCAGAGTATAGCAGAGTGCATAACCAGGAGGTAACGGCAGTAATCCGAGAGAAGCGAGTCACAGTCTCTGAGGGTGGGAACAAAGAGAGGAATAAGCGACAGAGATAATTGGGGAGCAGATTCTGCACAGTGGAGAAGTGAATGACTTTATCAGGGGGAAGAAAGGTGTGACCTGGGCATAGTGTCAGGGGACAGAGGTGTGGGAGGAGACCAAGTGAACGCTGAACTCTAGTACTGACAAATAGAAATATTTGCTGTGTTGCCTGAGGAACCGCAGTTTAGGAAAGAGCAATATTTGTAGCTGTGTAAGAAAAGCTCTTAATTTATGTTGAGAAGAAATACACAGGCAAGATGTAAAATACAGTGTAATAAAACTGGATGCACTGAAGATGAAATGTTTGAACAAGTTAAAGTCAAGGAGATAGCTGTATTAGTGCTTATTTTACTCTACACTTCTCTGAATATAGAGAGAATTTTCACAACAAAAAGCAGGAAGAAAGAAGCTTGGGGTGATGCTGCAGCTGGGACCCGTTCCTTGAGGTGTCCACCACTGATCAGCAGGTGATTCCATTTGGGTGCTGGAATACAGAAGGAGCCATGGAAGGGAAGAGTTCTTAAAGCCACTTTTATTTTATATGATTACTTGGCGTTTGAAGCCTGGTGCCTATCATAACAAAGTTTTCTCACTATAATGAATAATATCTCAGCTAACTATCCTATAAAGTGAAAAGTGTTGTTTTGACTTAAAGATTTGGACAGTCCAATGAGGACCCCTCTTGGGGCCTCAGATGGAGTTGCCAGATTGCAATAGCAGGGTTGTGTAAGACACCTCATGAGCCGGAAGCAAAAAGGGGAGAAAGAAAGCCTGAGATCCTGTAATTCCCTTGGAAGGCAACTCCCAGTGATCTCAGGGTCTCCCAAGAGGCTCCAGCTCCTAGAGGTTCACAGTGCCCCCAACAGTGCCACCCTGGGGACCAAGTCTTGTTTTTTTTTTTTTTTCTGTTTTGTTTTTTTTTTGTTTTTTCACACGGAGTCTTGCACTGTAGTTCCAGCTGTCCTTGAACTCACTATGTGACCTAGGCTGGTCTTGAACTCATGGCGATCCTCCTGCCTCAGTTTCACCTTCCCAAGTGCTAGGATTACAGATGTGCATCAACACACCCAGCGGGACCAAGCTTGTAACATGCAGATGTCCAGGGACATTCAACATCCAAACTCCAGCAGTGCTGAGCTAGTAGAGTGCTCATAAGGATGAAAGAACAGAATGGGGACGAAGCCCTGGCACACTCACCTGCACTGTGGGGTGCTCAGCAAGTGGTACCAATTTTCACCACTATAAAAGAGGGCTGACCCCCAGCTTCCCAGAAGCACTGAGATAACCTGTGGGATAGCACAGACAAGCCCGGTACCTGCCATAGGTAGTAAGGGGGGATCTCCATCCTTTCAGTAGTTTCTTTGAAGTGGAAGGGCAAAGAGGAGACAGGTACATGATTTGGAGGGGTCTGCTTTAGGGGAGGTGTTTCTGAGGAGGACTGACTGGGGCTGGGGCAAAGTTGCCATTTGTTGTGATATAATACTTTAGGATTGATAGATAGACTCAGAAGGTGATTTCATTGTTGTTGTACTGGAACTGAACCCAGGGCCTTGTCAGTAAGCTTCATCTCCATCCCTTTTCTACACATTTAAAATTTTGAAACAGGGTCTTTCTGAGTCATTAAATAGCCCAGGCTGGTCTTGAACCTGCGATCCTGCTGCCCTCCTAAAGTGCTGGGATGATAGGCATGCCCTACCTTGCCTGGCTAAAAGATGCAGATTTTGAACTAAGCCTCCAACAATAAACAACTTAACGATCCCAACTGAGAAATCTATTCTTCTAAGAAGGCAGTTATTTACCCAAATGATGGCAAGCAATCTATTACTGAGATCAATGAAGTTTCAAGAATTTCTAAAATAATGGAGTTACATGCAACTTCAACTTTGTTGTGCTTTTCTGAAATATTAAAGTCATGCCAATGAGCAGTATTGAATATAGGTTGAGTATTCCTTTACAAAATGCTTGATTTCAGAAATGCACAGATTATTTATTTAGGTTTTATAATATTTACATATGCATAGTGAGATACCCTGGGGATAGAACCCAAGTCTAAACACAGAATTCATGTATGTTTCATATACACTGTGTACACATACGCTGGCAGTACTTTTCTACAACATTTTAAATAAGTTTATGTATGAAACCAAGTTTCATGGTATTAAGTATTTCACTTGTGACATCATCTAAGCTGTCAAAATGTTTGGTGCTTTGGAGCATGTTGTATATTGTATTTTCAGAGTAGAAATCTCAAGCTGTGGTGAAGTCAGTGTATAGGTTTGATCCTGTGTCCCCCCAAAGTCTCATGTAATGGTGGCATAGACAGAGCTGAATCTGGCATTTGTGCTTGGTTTGTTGTCTGGCTCTGGGATTGGTGATGTGAGTGTTGCACCTGCCCAGGGATGGAGCTGACATACAGTGTAAGAAAGGCTTGTCTTCCTTTCTCTCACCGGTTTGCCATGCTGCCTTGGAGCCAACTGAGTATGGACTGAAACCCCTGAGAACTGTAAGAAATAAACCTTTCCTTCCCTAATTTTGGGCATCAGGTATTCTGTCTCAGGAATGAGTGAAAAGTAACTAAGACAGTCAGGTTCCATCAACTGTAAATTGCATAGCTATATCTAGTTTCAGCTGAAAGGAGAGATTACGGTAGGGATTGTTTCTATTGGAATTAATATTTGTGGAACGTTACTACCTCCACAATGGATGCACGTGTAGTTTAGTAAAGTTAATCAAATTTTTTCTGGCAATATGTATTAAAGTCTTCAAAATAATCTTTGAACTACTAGTTTTACTATCAGTGATTGGGTTCATTCAGAATCATCAAAAACATGAACAAAGGATGGCCAAAGATGTTTATCATAGCACTTTTGGAATAGAAAATCTAAAGTAAACAAAGTGATCTTAAATGGGCAAACAGAAAGAAAATCTCGACTGGGCTACAGGATGGGATGCTGTGTGGAACTAGGGTAAATTGTATTTTTAGAAAATAGCAATAATGTCAGAAAATTCACTACAGGCAAAGTAGAACTAGAATTCAAAGCTGTGTAAAATTATAATACCTATGTCTAAGTGGAAATAAGCAACATTTCACATGTGATAACTTCAGGGTTATGAAATTGTAGATGAATTGTATTTTCTTGTAATTTTGTGGATTTTTAACAAATACGTAGAATACACTGCTGTCTTGCCAGAATATCCACACTATTTTTATAGTAAGAAAGAAATGCTGGCAGTGGTGGTCTAGGTACCCTGCAGGGAGAGAAGGTGTTGTGTGTATTTGTTTGTAGTACGTGGCGCCACAGAGGGAGGAGAGCCCAGCTGAGAACCTTTAGAAAAGAAGCACCAGAAGGACCCACAATGGTTCTGACCAATCACGTGTTCCTTATAAGAGGAATTCACAGACTTAATATAGGAAATGACTCTGACCATGGAAAAACTGAATACTCCCAATGCCCTTCTGCCACAAATAATAGAGAACTCCACAGTCCATTTGTCTGTTATTTATTTCCCTTGATTTGTCATTGGTTATCATCCTTATGAGACTTTTTTTTTTATTTTACTCGGGAATAAAAATTTCTCAAGAACTTCTCCTTTATCATTCTTTTTCTTCACATTAGCGACTCTGATCACCCCATCTTACCAGTGTGAGAGAATGTGAGTCGGGAGAATCTAAATAGTTTACCCAGGGAGCCACTGTAAGGTGAATTTTTTCTGCTGGCTTCCAACGAGGGAAAGAATCTTGGCATTGTTTGGCAGCTACAGCCTGAAGGCAACAGGTGTGCGATGTTAGCTGGCAATTCATCAGAAGTAACATAATTTTTTGCCTAAAATTCAATTGCAGGAACAAAAGACAAGAATAATAAGGTAGAACAACTCCAGAGTGAGGCAATTAAAATGATCGAGGGGAAGATTGAGTACTGTGGAAAAAGATTAAAATTCTTCTGAATGGAAAGATAAAGTCTCAGAGAAAATGAATGTTTATAAGATAGATTATGAAAGACAAATAACCCATTTCTCAATTCTAGAGTGCACATATGAAAAAGTAATTTGAAATTTAAGAGAAGTAAAATGCAGAGTAGAGTAGTCGTGGATGGAGCTGCAAAGGAGGTAAAAAAGCAGGCATTTTGCACATAACGTTTAATTGTTCTACTATCTAACAAGTAGTCAGAGCATATTATGCTAGTTTCAGTTCTGCCACCAGCTATTTGAATGATCTTGAACAAATTTCTTAACTCTAAGCCTCGGATTCCTGGGTAGAATCAGGAATTGGATTACTTGGGTTTGAGAATACTTGTGATTCTGAAAGGCTTTATTCTGTTTTCTGCTATGCTTTCGGTATGGTCTGCACCCCAGGTCTGTGTGCTGGAGGCATGGGGTCTAGGGTGTCAGTGACAGGGTATGGACTTTTGGCGAGGTGGAACCTGGTGGAGAATAACCAGGCCAAAGGTGTTGTGTTCTCAGGAATGGAGTGGGTCAGGCATGGTCAGAGTGTATCAGTGCTGTGGAGAGCAGCCTGTAATAGAAAGTCCAAGCCTCGCTCCTCGCATCTGTCTTCCTTCTTGCACATGTGCTCCTTTGCTTGCAACTCTTTCCCTCCACTTCTCACCACCTTGCAGTACAGCCAGGGGAACCTCTCCATGTTGCCAGCGTCATGCTCCTAAGCTCTTGTGCCAGTAGAATCATGAGTAAGTAGGCCTTGCTACTTTATAAACCACCTGTATAGGATATGCTATGTACCCCCAAGTCCTCATACTTTTGATGGGGCTGAGTCTGATGCTTGTGATCAGTTTGTTGTCTAGCACCAGGATTAATGACGTGACTGCTACACCCGCTGCTGAGATACAGTATAAGGGAAGGCGGGTCTTCCTCTTGCTTGCTCCCCAGCTTCCGCCCTCTCTCTCGCCAGCGTGGACTGCGGCTTGCAGCTTGCAGCTGCCATGAACTGTAGCCCCGTCATCCCATGCTGCCTTGGAGCCCACTTTATGGACTGAAACTCTCGAGAAACTGTAAGAATAAACCTTTCCTTCCCTAACTTTGGGCGTCAGGTATTTTGTCTCGGCAACGAGCAAAAAGTAACTAAGACACCACCAGACTCAGGTATTTTCTTATAGCACTACAAAACAGGCAGAGGCATTTTGTAGCACAGTAAATTATAAAGACTCCAGTATTAATTTATTATTATTAAAATATATAGACTGGACATAAGAGATTTGAGAGTATATAAATATGAGTTTGCCAATGACCTAGTAATTATTGGAAGATAATCCACATTTCCTAACAAGACACTGCCCTAGCACAGTTTTAATCCCTTTCTGTAGGCAATGGTAGATGAATTGGACACAGGTCTAAACCAACATTTAGTATCTGTGGTCTGAGAGAAAAGGCAGCCTAGTATGGCTTTGAAAGGATTAAATCAAAGAAATATGGAATTTTGCTCTTAGCTCTTAGCACATTCCTTCATGCCTAACAGTGATTCTCAAAACACATTTACAGCAAGGCAGATTCCAGATACAGGGGCTGCCAGGTGTGAAATCAGTGTGGAGCTAAAGTCCTATCTTTGCAGGGACGGACGCACCCGCGTGTGTGCACACGCACACACACACACACACACACACACACACAACTATGGATTACAGTTTGTCTTATATCTTCCCATTATGTGGCTTCTATTGGGGACCACAAGGTAAGATCATCCCTGGAACTGCCTTGAGCTGTGCTGAGGGACAGTGGCCTTTTCCTGGTTGTTGAGCACCACTTTCTTTTGGTCCAAGAGCCATAGAAGCTGAATGCTAGAGTTAGGCTTTTTCAGGAAGAGCTGTGCCTAACTGTGCAGCCCGACCCAGGAAAATGGTGTTCACAAGATGCCTGGAAAGTGTGCCTACTTCAAAGGAAATATGAAATGCCGGATTATAGGCTCTGTCAAAGACAAATATATTACAACTGCTGAACTAGAAAAATAAAATCACTTTGATTAACACGATAGGAAACAATAGCAATTCAAAATAAGAATAAGAAAACATAAAAAGATCCCCGAAGAATATTGAGTATGAAAAATATAATACTGACTTTTTTTAAAGTAGTTGAGACATATTGAATGAGTATAATTGAAAAATCAGTTACTTCACTTTAATAATATACTGAGCAAAGATTTAACACAGAAGAGAAGATAAATAATGGAATATGTTTTTTAAATGTTAAGACATATGAAGGATAACGGTAGACATGTTAATATTTGGATAATTGAGATCTCAGAGGATTTTTTAAATAATACTTTTGGAAACTAAAAATGAATTTAAAAAAATGTGAATAGAGAAATCTTAAGGAATGTCAGAGAGAACAGGAAAGACCCAAGCCTAGAAAAATGATATTTAAGAACATTGTCTTTCTTTTTATTTATTTATTTATTTTATTTGAGCAAAGAAAAACAAAACAAACAAAAACAACAACAACAACAAAAAAAGATGACATATATAGTAAAAACAACAAGCAAAAGAGACAAGCAAATGACTAGAGTAAATATACAACATTGCAGGTTTACAGAACCGGTAGATAGAAGCTTGACAATGGTTGCAATATTGTGCATCGTTATCTTTAAAATGGTTTCTTACATTATCAGATATAGACATGCTAGATTGATCTAATCATATGAGTATTAATTGTTCTTTCTCATTAACGAATACATTCAGCAGTGTTCTTTTTAGTTATCTTACATATACATAATATACAGGTTTATATCTTTTCCTCTTCCCTTTTCTCTTTCCAACTATTCCCTTCCCAATTATCTTTGCTCTTTGAGCTGTTTTTTACCCTTCCATAGTATTTATTATAGATTTTAAATCATATATACTTTTCCATTTCTTACACTAGGGAGACAATACGGTATTTACACATGTGGGTTTGATTTATCTCGCTTATGAGTATGGTCTCAAGTCATGACCATTTACTTATAAAAGTCTCAATACAATCTTTCTTAATAGCTGAGTAGTACTCCATTGAATAAAAATACCACATCTTTTTATCCATTCTTTGATTGATGGGCACTTGGGTTGTTTCCAAGATCTGGCTATTACAAATTGGGTTGCTATAAACATGGGTGCACAGATATCACTGTGGTGTGATGTTTTCAATTCTTCTGGGAAAATGCCCAGAAGAGGGATAGCTGGGTTGAATGGGATCTCTAATCCTAACTTCTTGAGGAATCTCCACACTGACTTCCACAGTGGCTGCACCAGTCTACACTCCCACCAACAGTGGAGAAGAGTTCCTTTTTCCCCACAGCCCCTCCAGCATTTGTTGTTGGTTGATTTTTGAATC
>RJWM01020151.1:0-37684 GCA_004363535.1 Dasyprocta punctata
CTTGGCCTTTTTGGAAAATATAGTGCAAGAAAATCTAGTGGAGAATCCAACCTCCAGACTAGATGAGAGTTGAATTTTCTTCTCTATGCCAGAGAAAACCAAGCATTGTATAAAACCATTAAGTATCTCTACTGCTAAAGTACTTTTTGTTCCATTTTAAGACAGTTTTCTGGGTTCTAAGTGAATACACAAGAAATAATTATACACTTGCAGGATGATGATACAAATGTAAAAATGACTGCCAGAATAGCCATGACTGCATCCAGAAGTGCACAAGAAGGCAGAGGGTGGAAGTAATAAAGAAGAAAAGAAGTTTTGTGACACTCATGGAGAAGACATCTGAAATGAACCTTGAAGAGTAAACACTTGACATATGAAGAGAGCAGGAAAAGAAGAGAGCAAAACCAAAAGGTGAGGAAAAAGTGAGAAAAGCTGAGGATATCGAACATTATTTCATACACATATTGGCCATTTGTAGTTCTGTTGAAAAATGTCTGTTCACTTCTTTTGCCCAGTTTTGATTGAGTAATCTATTTGCAGGGGATTAAATTTTTTAGTTCTTCCTATTTTCTTGGTATTATTCCTCAATCAGAAAAGTATCTAAATTAGCTAACAAAACTTTTTGTTTTCCATTCTGTAAGTTGTCTTTTCACTCTGTGGATGAATTCCTTAGCTGTGTGAAAGATTTTTAACTTGATGTATCTCAGTCGTTGATCCTTTGTATTATTTTCTGTGCTCTTAGATTTCTATTCAGGAAGCTATTGCTTGTAACAGGAGACTTTTGGAGATGGAAAGGGGTCCACAGATAGAAACAAAGGGAGCAGGGGGTAAAGGAACTAAAAATGACCAACATACATTATATACATATACTAATTCCCCAAAGTGAATGTCACTCATCTGTGTTACAAACGTGCACTTAAAAACAAACAAATGAACAAACACAAAAACCCATGATAGACGTGAGGCAGATTCACTGACTCGCAAACAACAAGATTTTTTTTTATGTTTGCATTTAAACATGCATTCAGTATTTCTCAATGTCGTGTGTGTGTTTGTGTACATGTGTGTGCAATCTGGAAAAGGCAAGATGGATGACTGTAGGCAGAAAACACCCCATGTGTTTTGATAGAAGGAGAAAATTACCAAAACTAAAATAAAATTCCAGAAAGTAAGATGCATAATGCTATATATAATAGCTTCTAGTGAGTGTAATTTTTTTTTTTTGATACTGGGGATCAAACTCACGACCTCGCACTTGCCAGGTGCTTGTACTGCTGAGCTAAATCCCCAGCCCAAGGTGAACAAGTCACTGTAACTTTTAATATGTCGGTAATAGCGAGGTACTTGAAATAATGCTACAGATAATACAAGTAGAATTTATATGCAATTTTAAAATTTTATCTGTGTTTTCATTACCATCTACCTCCCACAAAAGAATTATGTGTGATGTGATGTACTAAAGACTAGTATTACTTTTAAAAAATGCATATTTAAGTTTCAAAAATTCAAATCAATCATAAATTTTATGTTTCAATTATGATTCGTAACCAATCCTCAGGGACAAACTTGACAATTGCTTTTAGTACACAAGAGTGTGCTGGCATAGTATGGGAATCAAGGTGAGCTGCTGGAGATCTTATTATATTTAAGTATAAGTAACATAATAGAAATTATGCATTAGATATGCAATTCTGACTTCCTGTAGAAGACAATGGACAGAAGAGAGTTCAGTAGTCCAGGTAAGGCTATTAAGAGACAGAATCAGGCTGATGGCAGTAGTATAGAGAAGCAAGAACGCACAGAAATGTTATTCTAAGATGGAAAGGACAGGAGCATCTCTCTAATGACAGGTAAAGGTCCAAGAAGATGCAAGAGTAGATTCCTCACAGCATATGATTCTAAGGCAGTGAGAAAATGCAGGAAATTGGGATATATTCAGTGTTAGATACAGAGACTGACCGGGCGACTTGCTTGGACAACACTCAGTTTTGGATCTGTTGAGAGAAACAGTTATATCTGGAAGGTAATAGTTACAGAGATGAAATGAAAGAACAACAGATTGTAAGAAATTTGGCTAAGAATAGCAATACAGCTAAATTATTTGTATCTAATTGCCTTATCTAAAGCAAAATGAAAAGAGGAAGAAAATTTGTCAAAGTCTTCAGAGATTATAGAGATACTAGAATGAAAAAAAGTCATTTTATTACCAAGTAGGTGGTTAGTTCTAAATTTGCACAAGCAGATAGGAAATAATCACAGGGTATTTGCCATGTAACAAAACAACTGTGTGACAGGGTGACGATTATAAAGCAAATATAATAATAAACACAAATAAGTCATAGGATTCACTGTTTTCGATTTCAGTATACCTGATCGAAAAGAAGCAAATGCCAAGAAATGAATAGAACTGGACATCAAACAAAGACATAATGATTCTGTAGTTTAAAATTTTCAGTTTTAGTTTATCTGTTGTAATGAAAAAAAAAAAAAAAACTATTTTGTTTTTCTTAACCGAAGCTCATTATTTAGTCATTAGGTCCCTTACTCGTGACTCATGTGCAGTATGTATGAGACGGAATGAAGAGCAACCACATAATCTAGACAGCCCCTGTTCAAACATTACTTCTGAAGACAGTAAGTGTGGAACTAGTTAGTCCTATGGACCACGTGAGCACACAAACACCAGGCCCCTGCTAGGAGGAACAGAGCCACACCTGACACAGAACCTTAATCTTTCTATGCCCTGGTGCCTGGAAGCCAAGCCTTGCGCTCTTTTCTCTCTACACAGACCCCGTGGGGAAATAAATCACGTTGTCGCAGAGCTTTGGAAACCATCAATATGCAACAGTTCTCCAAGTTCTATTTCGCCAAGGCCTCTTTTACCCAGAACTTCAAAGTCCTATATACAACTGTCTACGCCAAATCTCTATGTGACTGTCCAGAAGACAATTGTTAAATTAATGTCACAACTCTTCAATTTACACTCTACTGCTTGGCTCCCTCCCAAACCTACTCCCCTATAATTCTATGCATATCATCGAAGGCATTACCGAGTTTCAGTTTCTCATAGACAAAACAAAAATTGTTTTCTTGTCTTTTTCTTTTTTCTATTTGTATTGTTCAGTTTATTACTGTGAGAACAGGATGCCTGGCAGTCACAATTTAAAGGAGCAGGGTGTTTTTTGGTGTTTGTTTGTTTGTTTGTTTCACAGTTTCAGATATTTTAGTTCATGACTGGCTGGTGCCAGAGCAAGAACGCCATGGTGGAAGGTTGTAACGAAACAAAACCGCTAAATTCATGGCAGACGGGCAGCAAATAGGAGGACAGTGTCGGAGAGGAAGGGGTGAGGGACTATGTATGAACCCCAAGGTCATATTTGTGTGATTCACCCAGAAGTGAGCTCTAATCGCTGAAGCCAACCCCACTGACGATCAAGATTAACCTATGTTCTGCTTAACAACCGTTTCTACTCCATCATCTTTTGACCAAGCTGATTCTGTCATCACCGCTGACCTGAATCACTCCAACTGCTGGTCAGTTGCGCTGTCGGCTTCTGTCTTTCGCTTGTCTGCTTGTCTCCAAGAGAACAGTCAGAATGATTCTGTTAAAGCTCACACAGATGAAATCGCTTCTCAAAGCCCAAAAATAGCCTCCCCATTTACCTCAAAATAAAAGATAAATGTATGCAATCTGACTCCTTGTGAGAACTTTTTTTTTCTCTATGGCCCCAGAGGGATGAACTGGTACCATATCTGAAACATAGTAGGTACTCAATCTACAGCTGCCAAATGAAGCGATAATTAAATAAGTGAATTAACAGAAAGACCTATGTGCTCATTATGCAGCTGAATACTGTATAGAAGTATAAATTGAGCAACTGAAAGCAAATAAATCTTCAAGCTGTCTGAAAACCTTGGTAGGTAATGACCGTAGGTATTAAACTAAAAATATCCATTTTATAAAGTGATATTTACTGTGATAGCAGTCAGAAAATACGCAGTTCTTGGAAGACATCAGGTAAATTTAATTTAGTTCTATGTTAAATGGTTTCTCACTCAATCCTTTTGTTTTCAATAACTTAAATATCAATAAATGTATTTCCTTATGGATATTATTTCTCACATTTAAATGTCTGACCTCTAAAACAGCAGGAATCGATTAACATTTAACAACATGGAAATGTGAAGAAATGAGGAAATTAATTATTGCACCTCATAACTCCGAACTTATGGCTCAGTTTTAATGCACCATATAATGGTTTTAGACTTCAGATAATCTATTTAAAATTTGTGTTTTTACACACGGGGACTGCAAATAAGGGGAACTCAGCACTATTCAAGCCTCCCTGACCACTGGAGATGCACATAAATAAAAAAAATTAGATAAACCTGTATACTCTTTCCTCACCTTCTTTAAGACATCAACTTAAGTATATATTGTCTAAATTGTTTTTATTACCTAATCTTTTATCAGTCACCCTATACTGTGATATGAAGGGTAAGATTTGGCATGCAGGAAAAAACAGCATAATACAAAGTTTTTGACAATTTGAAGTAGGAGATGGTACTATAAGAATTATTCTTTAAAAAATATAAACTTTATGTCACTACTATGCGATGATTTCTCTATACTCATAGTCAGATTCTTATTATACTCTATGAAATGGCATACTAGACTCATCTGACCTGTGATACAATTTCTACAAATTCCTCGCTGTTCCTTTTCCATTTATTCTTTGGTTTTTCTTTCACATTTCAGAAATTAATACCCCTATTGGTGTGATTTCCCTTTTGTAGTACCTTTCCTCTCAATATTTGCGTGACAATTACATTTTCTACCGCAACAGCTATACTATTCCAAATTACACCTTCTTAATGAATTTATCCATAAAAATATATGTAACACTAGCCAGCTTTTGTTTGACAATAAAGTCACTAGATACATCTCTAGTAATGAAAAAAAGCTAAAATATCTACAACTGATTACAAATTATTTTAGAAATGTTAGCTAATTGAATTGTTTGTGTACATGTATGCATACATATACACACATCTGTAAATGTATTTTATTCTTGCTGTTGGAAGATATCTTTTACTTTGTAACCTCACAGTTTCATTCAAAAGATTTCTGTAAACATAACCTTTTTTTTTCTTTTATTTTAAAAAGCAAAACAGAAAAAAGGATAGAAATGGTACAGAATTTAAAAAAACAGAAAATTAACACTACTTAATATATTGCATATTGTTGTCTTGTAAGTAGTTGTTCAGGTTACAAGATCTAGGCACAAAAATAATCAAACAATGACAGCACAAACTGTTTTTTTTTGATGAACTAAGAGTAATAGGATAACCTTTTAAAATTAAAATCAGCACACATCAAAACTTCTCTGAATTTAATGCTAAAATTTTTAAGGACCTCGTAATGGATGCTAATACATAAGGTTTATAGAAGTGCAAGATTTATATTGAGAAAGATAAAGTTCTCCAATAAAGAACATAAAGCAAAGCTGGAAGACACTAACAGAATGCTATAAAATAATCACAATTTTTAAAATAATCAGCCGTAGAATTTTAACAGTTGTGTCAAAACCTAATATCACAAAATAATTCTACAAACACACAAAAAGTACACGTATTTAAGAATTGATACTAAATGCACCAAAATAAAGTGTAGTGATTATTTATCTTCCATACCAAATAATAAAATGCATTATAAACCTATAATACTGATTTGATAGTACCAAAATTTTAATTTTAATATTAGAAATTAGGTTACTCAGTCATAGTGTTTATTATCCATATATGTCATTTATACAACATTAGCTAGAGTATTCAAAGGAATACAATCTATAAAACAATTTTCTTTTTTATTCAATTTTAAAATTTTAATTCCTTTTTTTCAAAATGTACTGGTTCACATTTTCAAGACTGCTAACAGTAAAATAGACAACCTATGTCTTGATTCGAACTTATGAGATTACTCTTCATGGTTATCCATTAATTAATTATTAGAGAATGGCTTACTTTGTGTTTGAAATAAAATAATGCATTTCCCTATACTTATTATTGTTGTAGTCTTTATTTTGAACAGAAAAAAGTTACAATTTTTTTTGAAACATTTCCAGCATGTATCAAAAAATTAATATCTTGCTTGGTAACCATTTTTATATTACTTCCCAATGATTACTTTCCAGGAAAGTATTGATGATTACACATTACTCTTTCAATCATATTTTATCTTAATTGTTAAGTTTTCTAACTGGTTTGCAATGACATCCAGAAGTGAGATTTATTCTTATTTTTTTTAATGTTTTATTTCTACTTGGTCTGATATCAATTTTTTTCTTGTTTGATTAACAAAGTTTTTTGTTGTGACTTCCTGTGATTTCTAACTTTTGGAGTTTTAAGGGAGGTATTTTTCAAATCAGTTTCATAAATGTTTACAAACGGGATACTGAGCACTTTATGTTTTTACAATTTTTTCCTCATAGTGGACCTATTTAGATTATATATCCATTCTAATTTTTATATAGTTGATATATATTCTAAAATTTAACATTTACTCTAGATTTCCAAATTAATGTACAAGAAATGAAACCGACACTTTTTAAAATTTCCCCTTATAAAGATTATTTCCAAGTTACCATGGGTTTGTATTTTTACTTTTTCTTGTTTTACATTATTATGTTAACAATTTGTACTTTGAAGAACTGGTTCTTCAATTATTTAACTGATTGAATATTTGCAAACATTTTAGTATCTCTTCATTTTCACTAAATCCAAACTTGTATTTGTGTCATTAATTTCATGACCATTTCAACTATATTAATTATATTAATAGAATAAAGCAGCTGTACTAGAGAAAAAATGACATTAAATGCAAAAATCAATTATGTAGGTTCTATGTGTTTTGAAATAAAAGTATAGAAGTGAACAGATTAATGCCCCTGATAAACACATGTATAGAAATACTCACCAAGTGGAGCATGATTGCACTTTGGGAAGTTAAGGAAGAGGGACCACAAATTAAAGTTTTCTGTCAGTAACTTACTAATTTAGCAAGGCTTTGTCTCAAAAAAAAGAAAATAAACATTAAAAATATATTTTAAAAAGCTGGGGATGTAGTCAGTGTGAATACCCTGAGTTCAATTCCCAGTATCACAAAAAAGTAAACACAAATACTCAACAAAATAATAGGAAAGTAAAATTATTAGCATATGAAAAGATCATAAAAGAGAAAGTGGAATTTATTCCTATTATGCAAGGATACTATATATACACAAATAAATAAATGCAATGCATAATACTGATTTTAAAAGTTTTTAAAAAATCAACAAATTGCCTTGTGAGATTACAACAAAGTATTTTACAAAATTAGATGATTAAATGACAAAAATCTCTAAATGTAAAAGAAGTGTACCTAAAAATAATAAAAATGATTTGTGTTAAACCCAGAGATTTCACATTTAAATAAAAAAGCTCAGAGCTTATCATCTGAGATCAGGAGCAGAAGTATATGCTTTCTCTATTCCAGTCCCACATATTACTGAGTTTTTTAGGCAGAATAATTAGGGGAAAATTAAAAAAAAAAAAAGGAAAAGTATCTGAATCAAAAGGAAAGAAGAAAAACTGTCTGTCTTGCAGACAACTCTAACTTGTTTATAGAAAACTATACGAACTATACCACAAACAACCTGCTAAATCTCATAAACAAATTTAGTAAAGTCACAAAATTCAAAACCAACATGTAAAAATCACTTGCATTTCTATACATGAACAGCAGTCTATTCAAAGCAGAAATAAGGAAAGCAATATAATTTGTAGTGCCATCAAAGACTATAAAATACTTAGGAATAAATTCAACAACGATGAATGATCTATACAGTAAAAGCTATAAGGCACTAATAAATTCATAAAGACATTCATAAATGGGAAGATACATGTTCATCATTTGAAACACTGTTAAAACAGTTTTGCTGTCTCACTCAATTTACAAATTCAATGAAATCAATAACAAAATTATAATCAGATTTTTGCAGAAATGTAAAAAATTAGCCTAAAGAAAAGGAAACACACAAGATCCCAAATCGCTAAAACTATCTTGAGAAAGAACAAAGGTAGAGACATACATTTCTTGATTTCAAACTACTCTAGAAAGCTAAGTAATCAATATAATATGGAAATAGCCTAAAAATAGATATATGAACCAAGGGAAAAGAATAAAAAGCCCAGATAAAAACTCATGCTTGTACATTCAACTAATCTTTGAAAAGTAAGCCAATAAACCACAGGAAAGAAAAATCTCAATAAATCAGGTGGGGAAATCTAGATAGCTATACACCACAGAATGAAATAAGATACTAATTTTACAATGTACACTAAAATTAATTAGAAATGAAGACTGAAGTGTAAGACTTGAAGCCATAAATCTCCTAAAAGAAACAATAAAATCTCTAAAAAACTTGTCTTGAAAATGGTTTGTTTGTTTTACATTACAGTTTAAAAGCACAGATAACAGAAAAAATTAAAAAGTGGGATGGTATCAAATAATAAGCTCTACCACAAAAAATACAATCAACAAAAGCAAACAACTAACTGGGTCTGGTGGCGCATGCCTTTAATCCCAGCACTTGGGAGGCTGAGGCAGGAGGATCATTTTGAGTTTGAGACCAGCCTGGGCTACAAAGTGAGTTCAAGGCCAGCCTGAACTGCATAGTGAGACCCTGTCTCAAAAAATAGGGCCAGGGCTTTAGCTCAGTGGCCTAAGTGCCTGCCAGCAAGTACGAGGTTGTGAGTTCAGTCTCCGGTACCAAAAAGAAAAAACAACAACAACAACAACAACAACAACAAAAGCAAATAACTAACTAAAAGCAGACAAAAGACCTGTACAGACACTTTTCCAAAGAAGACATACAAGTGATGAATAAGTAAACAAAAATGTCCTTAACATTTTCTGTCATGATTTGAATGCAAGTCCAAACAACAAAGAGAAGTCATGTTATACCTGTTGGAATGACTGTTACAAAAACTGTTAGTGTGAATGTTACAGAGATCTTCTGAGCCCAATTCTGATGAGGATGTGCAGAGTACAGGGTTCTTACATACAATGGGTGTGAATACATGTTATCATGTCGCTTACAGACTACATAATATGAATGTCCCATGAAAACATGAAAATCGAATCACACTATGTTCTTTCACTTCTACTTCTGGGTATGCAAAGGGAAATAAATTCAAGACTTTTAAAAGAAATCTGTCCCCCATATCCACTGCACCATTGTTCAAAATAACCAACGTATAGAAGCAATCTAAAAAATGTCAAATAATGACTAAAGACTAAAGACAACAGGAATATATATATATACCTATATTTTTTTCTGCCATCTACGTCTACATAGATGAGAATGGAAGATACTCTGCTAAAATGTAAGCAAGGCACATGAAAAAAACAAAAGAAAGAATGTGATCTCATTTATATCTGCAATAAAGTATAACTCACAGAAGCAGAGAATAAGAGTGTTTCCCGGGGAATGGAAGATGTTGATCAAAGGGCACAAATACTCAGCTGTAAGATTATAAATTTCTGGAAACCTGCCATGCAACCTAATGACAAAATTAATAATACTGTGCTGCATAATTAAAATTTGCTAAGAGAATACATCATAAGTATTCTCCCCATGTATCAAAGTGGTCACTATGTGTGGTGATCGGTATCAGTAAGTTTCACTGTGGTAATCATTTTACTACAGATACACACACATCAAATTAGCACATTTTACATTTTAAATACATACAATTTTGATTTATCAATCTGAAAATAGATGCCATTACTTAATTTTTGAGGCTTAGACATTGCAAATTAAGACCAGGCATGGTGGCACACATCTGTAATTCCAGCACTCAGGAGGTTGAGGCAGAAAGATCAGTGAGAGTTCCAGACCAGCCTGGGCTACAAAGTGAGCTCAAGGACAACGTGAATTGCATAGCGAAGGTCTATCTCAAAAAGGCAAAAAAGAAACAAAGACACTGAAGATTAAAATTATGATGCCTTTGAAAAAAATTGATGGATTAAAAATATATACCAGGCACACAAAAATATAAAAGAAAACAGAGACATAGCATCAATATTTGACAATAAAAATAAATAGAATTAAATTTTGAAAGGAAAGTTTATAATAATAAAATCATAAATTTATATTACAGTTTGAAATTAGTGATATCTATGCATACCAATAACAGCAACAACTACCATAAAATACATTCTACAAAAGATTTAACATGAAATAGAAGCAAGTTAATATGTCAGATGTTAATAGATAATTCTAAACTTACTGTAGATTTACTACGAAAGATGGTATAAGAAACAAAAAGATCTAAAGAGGATAATTAATAGTGCTATTTTATAAGTGACTAACCTAAACTGTAAAATCAAAAATTGTTTATTTTTATGTGCATACAAAGCTGGTATTATGTTAAGCCGTGTGGAATTCAAAAATATATATTTTAAATGGATATTACATAAACAGCATTCTCTGATCATCAGGAAATATAAAAATTAAAAACATAGCAAAATAAAATATATATATATGAGATCTTTCATACAAAACTTTAAAACATTCTCATGGAACATGGGAAGTGAAATTAAATAGTTGTATATAACAAAAGATAAAAATAAATTGGGAAGAGGAAAGTAAATGGAAAGCAAGTAAATACAAATAAAAGTTCTAATCTTTCCTAAAGATCACCAAAATTAGTCAAATTTGCCAACGTAGTTTGTTCAATAAAAAAGAGAGGAAGCATTATATACAAAAGGAAAATAGTTATGAAGGCATTAATTTTTTAAAACATAAATTACTGATATGACAAACTATACAAATATACTTCTTAAATGTAAATAAGAAGTTAATTTACTTGAAACAAAACACAATTGATAACATTTGACTAAAAATTTATAAATTGCAGAGATGCAAATTAAATCACTGCTGAGATTCAATCTTTCCCCAGAAAGAATGGCTATGATCAAGAAATTAAACAATAACAAATGTTGGCAGGGCTGTGGGGAAAAGGAACTCTTTTCCACTGTTGGTGGGAGTGTAGACTGGTGCAACCATGGGTGGAAATCAGTGTGAAGTTTCCTCATAAAGCTAACATTTGAGGTTTCATTCAACCCAGCTATACCACTTTTGGGTATCTTCTCAAAAGAATTAAAAACATCATACCACACCAACAGATGCATACCCAGATTTACGCAGCACAATTTTTAATAGCCTAATCTTGAAACAATCTAAATGCCCATCAACTGCTGAATGGATAAATATGTGGATTTTTTTATTGTTTTTAATACAATGGAGTACTAGTCTGCCATAAAGAAGAATAAACTTGAGACAATTGTAGGTAAATGGATGCACCTTGTTACCATACTCTTAAAAGAAATAAATAGGATACACACTGTGTAAATGATGTAATTTCTCTCTGATGTGAGAAACTGAAAGTGTCATTAAGGACCAGAATGTATAATAGGTATTGTGAAGTAAGAAGAAAATGCTCAACTGGGGCAGGGAACACAAGCAGGAGGAGGGGGAAAGGAAAGAAGAGGAAAGTAAAAAAAAATGAGAAAAGAAGGAAAAATTGGAAAGAGAACTTTTGTAAATGGAGATGGAAGGAGTGGTTGAAGGGAGGGTAGAAGAATGGGAAAAATGAGTCAAGTTATATCATGTATAGATACAAATTCTGTATGCTGAATATGATTATCATGCATATCTAGAATATACCAACAAAATGTGACTAAAGAAAAAAATTATCAACTGACACAGCTCCCACAGAAGCATAGAATTTCAAATATCTCCCAGCCCCAGATAGCATGAAGCTCCTACATATATAAAAGATATCTGAGCACTTACCCCACTCAAAAGCACTAAAAAGGACAAAAAAACTAAAATATCTGGTAGAAAATCAGATGAAGTACTGATTTGAAAACAATTAAAGATAACACAATAAAGAAAAGTACTTTAGGCAAATTTTCCCTATATAGTACTGAGACAAAGTTATATAACCCAGGCGTGGTGGTATATGTCTGTAATCCTAACATTCCAAGACTGAGGCAGGAAGATCTCTATGAGTTGGGGACCTGCGTGTGCTACATAGTGAGTTCCAGACCAAACTGAACTACGTGGCAAGACTCTGTCTCAAAACAACAACAAAAAGTGACATAAAATATTAAGAAATGATAATCCGTGAAATTTTAAAAATTATTTTAGCCATGTAAGTGTTTTGAGAAAGGCAAAGATAATTTAATATTAATAAAATATTAAGTTGTCATGGTACTGGCACAAAAACAGACTGAACAACAATGAAACAGATTAGAATAAGACACAAATACAAACACTCAGTCACTTTATCTTTGAGAAGGGGGTAAAACATGTTCACTGAAATAAAGATAACCATTTTAATAAAGGATGCTGGAAAAACTGGCTTTCTATATACCGAAGACTAAAACTAGACCCAAGTCTATCATCATGCACTAAAGTCAAAATGGATCAAAATCTAAATATTAAAACCAAAACACTAAATCTACTGGAGGAGAAAGTAGGCAGAAATCTTGAAGACATAGGGGTAGGTAAAGAGTTCATGAACAAAAAACAAACTGCAAGGGAAGTACTTCACAGAATCTATAACTGGGCTCTCATTTTATTTAAAAGTTTTTGCACCTCAAAAGTAATCACCAAAAAAGTGGAAAGAAAACTCACAGAGTGAGAAAAACTTTTAGCTAACTGTACCTCAGACAAAGGATTTCTATCGAGAACGTATAAAGAATTGAAATAAATCAGACACTCCCCCAGATTTAAAGACTCAGTCCATCAGAGATGAGTATACACTTCTCAGATGAAGAAATACAAATGGCAAATAAAATTGCTCAACATCACTGGTCATTTGAGAAATGCAAATTCAAACAACACTTAGATTCCATCTTACCCCAGAAAGAATGGCTATATTCAAAAAATCAAACAATAACAAATGCTGGGAAAGGCTATGGAGAAAAAGGAACACTTTCCCACTGTTGGTGGGAGTGTACACTGGTACAGCCGCTGTGGAAATCAGTGTGGAGATTTCTCAAAAAACTAGGATTAGTTTTTTGGAGCCATTCAACCCAGCTATTCCCTTTCTGGGTATTTTCCCAGAAGAATTAAAGACATCATACCACAGTATTATATGTGCACCCATGTTTATAGCAACAAAATTTGTAATAGCTAAATCTTGTAAACAACCCAAATGACCATCAACCAAGGAATGGATTAAAAAGATATGCTCTTTTTATATGATGGAGTACTACTCAGCTATAATGAAGGATGAGCTTCAGGATTTTACAGCTAAATGAATGCAACTAGAGTTCATACACATAAGTGAAATAAACTAATTACATGTATAAACATTGTTTTGTCTCCCTAGTGAAAAAGTAAATAAGGGCGGAAATCTACAATCCATATTGTGAAAGGGCAAGAAGCAGCTCAAAAGTAAAGAACAGCAGGGATGAGTGAAATGATAAAAGAAGGAAAATAGCTAAGGTAATTGTAGTACTAATTTCACTTCATTCATTGAAAAAAATGTTTTATGCTTATATTGTTTGATCAATTATGTATGTCTATGCCTTGTAATCTGAGAACCTACTTTGAAGATAACAGTATGTAACACATCAACCATTGTCAATTTGCTATTATCTTATTTTTAAAATTCTGTATCTTTGGTTTTGTTTTTTTTTTTTTGCTTTAAAATAAAAAAAGAAAGTACGATTTACGATTTAGTAAATTAATACATGATATTCCATAACATTTTCTATACACTATAAATGCTTAGATTAAAACATTAAATAAAGAGAAATTGATGGATACTGTATTAAAATTATGATGCATGTATGTCTCAGCTTTAAAGTAATTATTTTACTAAATGGGAAAAGTTTAAAAGCATTTTAATATAGTCTTATACAAAACTTGGACACCCACTACTTTTACCCCTCTTTAATCTTGTTTTGCAAATAGTATCTAGATCAATTATTTGCAATTAACCTGATATTTTCCATAGGGAATTCAAAAGCATCAATAAAAATCTTTTTAAAAGTTTGCTAAAACAGTAGCAGACAAAATGTAAAGAAAATGTTAAATCATTACCTAGGAAAACAAATAATAAAAAGGCAGAGTATAATAAAAAAATGCATCAACAAAAACCCTAACAAACTTGTAAGCAAAATATTCCTAAAAGTCATAATGTATAAAACATTCCTGGAAAGCAGTGAGGAAAATGTGACACCATATGAGGTGAATTCTTCCTACATTAACTTGTAACATCATTATGAGCCCAGTAGTAATATCGTTTGATTTTTCAAGGGGTCATAAACTTGATTACAAGTCTCTAAGAAACAATGAATGAGAAGAGGCTTCACTGTAGTTGAATAGTGCTGCCCACTGTCAACACTGTCATAGGGAAACACCAAGGCCACACAGGAAAGACTGCATTTCAAGGAGAAAAAATGAAAGAAAAGTGAGGAGAAAAAAAAAAAAAAAAACAGAGAAGTAACAAAAGACTTTAACAGGCCCAACAAGCAGAAAGGCAATATAAGATAGGAGAAAAAACAAAAATAATAGAAAACCCAAAAAAAACCCTGCTGCTTTAACCACAGCTCTCTGGCTAGACTGAACTTCAATATATAGGAGAAGGTGAGAGAGATGGTCCAAGCAAACTCCATCATAGCAGCAAACCGCAAATCCTAACTAGGAGAGAATTCCACAGACTTTATTAGATTTTGAATCCATTTGGGAAACTGACTGGGGTCGAAAAGATTACTTTACTCCAAAGAAGCAACATACAGTGCCTCCCCAGACCCAGAAACCCAATCCATGATCACCTATGTGAGTCACTGCTAGACTCCATCCTGCCTGCGGGGCCAGTAGCAAGATTTCTGACATTGCTAGTAGCCTTGGCTACTGTGTGTATCTCATGAAGTGGAGAATAGGTTCTTCAGTATCTTCCAGCTCTAGGACAAGCAACTTCCATAGCCAGAAGCCTCAACATCACAAATCTTTAGTTCACAGAAGGTGAGTACGGTCTTCTCCATAGTCCAAGGACTTGGGTCCAAAGCTTCTGATACCAATAGGCCCAGCAACACTAACCCTTATTTCTTGGAACATCAGGAAGTTTCCATCATGTCCCAAAGCTCCAGAACTGCAGATACCAGTGCCAAAAACCTACCATCACCTGCACTCGCCCCTTAAGATCTAGCAAAGGGTTCTTCCACAGCCTATGGCCTCAATACCATAGGTGTTATAAGTCCGAGTGTCACTCACATTTGGCCCATAGGATTGAGGAAGGTACTATCCATACCTTGCAACTCTGAGACTATTACTACTACTGTACAAGTCTTGATGTCACCTGTGCTCCATCAATGAGATCTACAGAAGATTCCCTTTATAGCTCACAAATGTAGGACTATAATCATTGCTGCAAAAAAGCTCAAAATCTCCTACACTTGATCGCTGGGATCTAGAAGGTATATTTCTTTCTTGCACTTTCACAACCACAGCTACCAGCTCCATAAACGTGTGGCATGCATGATTTTCCAGAGTGAGCTGGTTACTTTCATATCTCATGTTCTTGGTTCATGGAGGCTGACATTACAAATCCTATATGTATGAAAATCTGCATGCATGCAAAATCACAAAAATATGGCTATGAGCTGCTGAAATCTAGACTACAGTTACACTCATATACATTGCTAAACATAATTATACCTGAAGAAAGTACATGCTGCAATGGTACCCACTGCTAAGCTTGATTATAGCTAAAGAAAGCTAGACTATGTTTCTCACCTAATCTATAATCTAAACAAAATCATTTACCAAATAGCACTCTACTTAAAATCCCACTGAATAAAATCTTTTCCAATGAAAGCTATTACATACACTAGGAAGAGATGACTGCTACAATAGACATATACACATGAAAAAACAAAAAGGAATAAAAATATTCTCTAGGATTTGATCTTAAACTAAAACTCTATTAAATACTTGAAAAAGAGTTCTGAATAATGACCTTTGGGAAAATCAATGAGATGCAAAAAGATGAACATATAAAATGGAATGAAATAATATATAAGAAACCTTAATATGAATGATGAATCTGACAAAGAGTTATAAACCTGAAGCAAAGAATCAGTCAGAAGTTTGAAACTGAAAACTTCAGTCAGTGAAATAAAAAATACAACAGATAGCTTTCACAACAAACTAAACAAAGAATTTTTGAACTGAGCTACAGATATTTTGAAATTACCATGTCAGAAAAGAAAACTTGAAAACAGATTTAAGAAAATAGTAATCAAGTGGGTCAGGAATTTAGCTCAGTGGTGTAGCACCTGTCTGCCAAGTGTGAGGTCCTGAATTCAATTTCTGGTAACCTCCCCTCCAAAAAGAGAAAAGAATGATTGAAACTGTTTCAAATCTTCAAGGAAATATCAAATAAACTCAAAAGACCTCAACTAGACTTAGCCAAATAACACTTTCCAGGGACACATTATAGCCAAAACATTAAAAGTACAAGAAAAAGAGATAATTCAAAGAAAAAGAGGATGAGAAGAGTGTCAAGGCACACATAAGGCAACTTCCATTATAATAGCCGATTTCTCAGCAAAAAAATCATACAGGTCAAAAGAAATTAAGGTCAAAATATCATACAGGTCAAAAGAAAATAAGATGATAAACTTAAAGTCCTACATGAAAGAGTAAAAAAAAAACTTAAACAAAACAAAAACATGCCAACCAAAATTATTTTAAGAATGAAGAGAAATAAGCTATTTCTCAGAGGACAAAACCTGAGTTGGACCCTACAAGAAATGTTTGAGATTCCTAAATGGAAGGAAAAGGATGATACCTGCAATCACGAGAAACATCAATACACAAAACTCACAAGAACAGACGCACAAATTAATAAAAAAAGTGAATGTAAGTTATCATGTCCCCAAACTACCAAAACAAAAAAATAAATATAAATGGTGAAAAGGAATAAAAAATATTCAATGTGATCAGAAAATAATTTTTAAATGCCACGAAATATGTACTATGAATAACTTTGAATATACTTAGATTACATTCACTAATAAAACTATCATAAAATGGTCAAGTGGATTAAGAAGCATGACACAAGAGTATATTGCATACAAGGAACTCACCTCAATGGCAATAAATATATATCTATATATCTATATATATCTATCTATATCTATATCTATCTATCTATCTATCTATATATGATTGGAAAAAAGCTGTATCTCACAAACAGAAACCTAATGTGAGATAAAGTAAGTATACTTTCATTTGTAGCAAAACGTTAAAAAGAGAAAGTGTCATTATGTATTAATAAAAGTATAAAATCAGTAAGAGGATATAACAATTTTATATACCCCCACACACATACATAGAAACAGAACGCTGGGCCACTCAGACTTAAAGTAAATATTATTAGATTTAAAACGTAAAGACATCAGTAAAAGAGTAATTTGTACTTCAGCATCACACATTCCACTTTCATCAGTGAGGTTATCATGGCACACTATCAACAAGGATACACTGGCATTAACCCCTACTTCAGAGCAAATGGATATAAGAGAGGGAACAGAAGAATCCACACTATTCTCATTGAATGGAATATTTTTTAAGGTTGATATTATCATGGGCCACAAATCATGTCTCAAAAATTTTAAAAACCTGAAATCATTTTATGTGTTTCCTCAAACAACCATGGGAAAAAGTGGAAAATCAGTCACAAGCAAAACAATGAAAATATAAACATAAACGGATATTTAACAAGATGCTACTAAATAGATAGTGGGTAATTAAACCTAACAAGAAAATCAAAAATGCTCTGAAAGAAACACAAATGAAAACACAACATATCAAAATCTGTGTCAAGAGGACCCTGGCAGGCCGGCAAGATCACAGGTGACCCATCCCTCCATCCAAATGGCCCAGACTGGCTGAGGAGATCGCCAGTGACACAGTAGGGTCCCAGCTGGGGAACACATGAGGGAAAGGTGGCACTAGAAACCTGAAAAAGTCCAAAGCAGCAGTAACAACACGAACCAATAGTTGGTAAGTTAGGTGCACCAGCCTAGTGTTTAGGCACAAACAATCAAGAAATAAAAGTAGGTGGGTAGGGCCGCTCCCCTTTTCTTTTTCTTTTTCTTTCACAGTTTGTCCCTAAAGGATGGGGGAGAACTTCAGCCAAAGAAGAGTAATCCCATCCCGCAAATCCAGAGGCCAAGAGCAGGCTCATATCCAGCACAAATCCACATACAAACTTGTCTAGAGTACACATTTCTGGGATCTGACTTGGGCTTAGCAAATAAGAGACACTAGAGGAATTTTACTACTTTTAGCATTCTTTGTTTGATTAGTTTTCCTATTTGTATCTGGTTAGGTTTGTTTTCTTTTCTGTTACTGTTCTTGTTCTTGTTGTTTTGTTTATGTTTTTATTTTCCCTGTTCCATTTTGTCCTATTTTGTGTTACCTTATATGTTTGTTTGTTTTTTTCTGTATATGTGGTTATTTTTGTTTTTCTTCCATGAATTTGATCTCTAACCTTTCTTTTGGTTTACTTTTACTCATTCTCTCTTCCCTTTTGTCAACTATCTTGCTTGATTTGATGATATTTTCATGTCAGTAAACATTGTTTCTTCTCCTTAAGTTTACATCAATACTTATGGGCATTCCCTTGTACATTTTCCTCTTGTGTCCTACAATTATCCAAAATTTGGAATGATCACCCTTTACCCTCCAGCCTTATTCCTACCATATTTAACCTCGTTTTTCTCTCCATGCTACTCCCTATCCCTCTTAACTCACCACCCCCACCCCAACACACACACACACACACACACACACACACACACACACAGCAGGGTAAAATCATTGCATACAAGTTTCTGGTACAAGTTGGATTGTGTTATATAACTAGAATTTGCTCCTATGGTTAAAGGCATAAGGCTAATAGTTACCACAGTTTGTCGGTAGCCAGGCTGTGCTTTAGTTTAATGTTATTGCTAAATGTACTACTTAAATGAGGATGCCATTCACACCTGCTATAATCAGTTTTTCTCCCCATATGACAACACTACAATTGTAAGAGGCCATAACCATAACCATAGCCCAGTACCAAACAAATGGGTCCTGAGTCAAATAGATAGCAATTTAACATTCTTAATATATTGGTTAAGTATGTTCTTGGGATAGATATAAACACAAAGGACCACCTGCATCTAGAAGACATCCTGAAGAATAAACATTTCCTGTGGAACCCTCAATATCAGGGATAAAGATTATTCAACATAAGAAGTCTACAGGCATCAACACAGAAAAATAGAATGAAAATGAAAAATGACAAGAAAAAGAAGCAAAATGCAACCTCAAATACCCAGCCCACACAAGATAAAGTCTAGAGGACAAGGAGATAGAGGAAATCAGAAGCAAATCATTTAAACTTTCTGAAATGACAGTAGCACAAGTGAAAAAAATGGAAGAGGCCATAGAAAAAAATAATTTCTAAGGTGTAAGAAAGAAAGAACAGAGAAAAATATAACAAAGACCACAAACATAAGAATATCAATAGAAAGAAGCCACCAGGCAGGGAAAGCAATTAAATACAAGAGAAAGACAGGGAACCAACAACAGGAAAATAACATGAAAAAGATAAGCCAATACGTATCAGTCATAACCATCACTGTAAATGGTCTCAGCTTACCAATAAAAAGAAATAGAAATAAGATCCAACAATATGCTGCATTACAAAATACATTTAACCCAAAAAGAAATTCTTAGACCGAAAGTCAAAGGATGGAAAATAATACTGCATGCCATGGCAAGCCAGAAGAAAGCATGGGTAGCTATTCTGCTTGCAGACAATGTCAACTTTAAGCCAAAAATGATAAAAAGGAACAAAGAAGGTCATGATATACTTGTCAAGGGAAAACTCCAAGAGGTACAAATAACAACCATAAATATATATGCACCAAATACTGGTGTACCCAAATACATAAAAGAAACGTTAATGAAAATGAAAAATCAAATAAGCACTAACACCATTGTAGTGAGGGACCTTAGTAACCTACTCTCTCAGATTAACTAGACAACAACAACAACAACAACAACAACAAAAAACAATAAACATAAGAATTAAACTAAGCCTGTGAACAAATACATTTGAGAAATGTCTATAGAGTGTTTCATCCTAAAACATCAGAATATACATTCTTCTCAGCATAATATTGAACATTCTCCAAAATAGACCACATATTCGCCCATAAAACATGCTTAAGTAAATGTAGAGGAATTGAAATCATCCCATACATACTGTCTGACTATACAGTAATGAAAGTAGAAATGAATGGCAAAAGAAATCACAAAAACTATATAAACAGATGGAAATTAAACAACACCCTTCTGAACAACCAAGGGATCACAGAAGATATTAAAGATGAATTTAAACAGTATCTGCAATTAAACAATAATCTCGATATAACATACTGGAATATATGGGACAAAATGAAATCAGTCCAGCAAGATAAATTTGTGATGATGAACTCTCATATCATGAAAACAGAACAAGCTCGATTGAACATAATGTTGAGCCTCAAACTTCTAGAAAAAGAAGAACGAATCAAATCCAAATTTCGTGCAAGGGAGGAAATTATAAATGTAAGAACAGAAATTAATTCAATTGAGACTAAGAAAACAATACAAAGAATCAATGAATTGAAAACTTGTTTCTTTGGAAGAATAAATAAATTGGTAAGTCATTAGCCAACATCATCAAAAAGAGGAAAGGAAAACACAAATTTGAGAAATTAAGAACGAAAGGGGGAAATCATAACAGATCTCACAGAAATTCAGAAGATCATTAATACCTACTTCGACAACCTTTACTCCAAAAAGATGGAAAACACAGAAGAAATGGCAGATATCCAGATGGAATTGAATTGCCATGACTAAATAAAGAAGTTATAAAAATTCTAAGTAAACCAGTATCAGGCAATGAAATTGAAAATGTAATTAAAAACTTACCAACAAAGAAAAGCCGATATCCTGTTGGATTCACTATCGAATTCTACAAGAAATTTAGAGAAGAGCTAATGCCACTAATGCTGAAACTCTTTAAAGATGTTAAAAGGGAAGCAATACTTTCAAAACCATTCTTGGAAATAAGTATTACCTTTATTCCAAAATCAATGAAGAATGAAACCAAAAAAAGACAACCACAAGCCAATCTCCCTAATGACCATAGGTGCAAAAATCTTCAACAAGATACAGGCAAACACAATGCAACAAATCGTTAAGGAAGTTATACACCATGACCGAGTAGGATTCATCCCAGGGATGCAGGAATGGCTCAACATACATGAATCAATAAATGTAATATACCATGTTAACCAAACCAAGACAAAAATCACAAGATCATCTCAATATATGCAAAAATAGCATTTGACAAAGTGCAACACCCATTTATGATAAAAACTCTACTGAGAGATGGGCGTGGTGGTGCACGCCTTTAATCTCAGCACTCGGAAGGCTGAGGTAGGTGAAGGGTTGTGAGTCCAAGGACAGCTTGGGCTACAACGAGAGTGCAAGGTCTGCCTGAGCTACATAGTGCGACCCTGTCTCAAAAAAACTAGGGCTGGGAGTTTGGCTCAATGGCTTAAGTGCCTTTCTGGCAGGTGCGAGGTTGTGAGTTCAATACCCCGTGCCGGAAAAAAAAAAAAAAGAAAAAAGAAAAATAAACACTCTACAGAAAATTGGAATAGATGGTCTTTGTTTCAATCCAATAAAGCCATCTATAATGAACCAACAGCTAACATTGAAAGGTTTCACTCCAAAATCAGGAACAAGCCAAGGATGTACATTATCGCCACTCCTATTAAAAATAGTTCTTGAAATATTAGGCAGATCAATTTGAAAAGAGAAAGAAATAAAAGGAAAAGGAAGAAGTTAAATTATCATTATTTGCAGATGACATAATACTCTACATAGAAAACACCAAAAACTTCACCAAGAAATTCTTAAATTTAATAACCAAATTTAGCTGTGTAGCAGGATACAAAGTTGACACTCGCAAAAAAAATGGCATTTCTGTACATAAGCAACAAACTCACAGGGAGAGAAATTAGGGAAGCTACACAGTTCACAATAACATCCCCCAAAATGAAATACTTAGGAATCTACCTAATAAAGGAAATTAAAGATCTATACACTGAAAATTACAGTACTATGAAAGAGGAGATCAAAGAGGATATCAGAAAATGGAAAGATATTTCTTGCTTATGGATAGAAAGAAATAACAACATGAAAATGACCATACTCCCGAAATTGTTATACAAATTTAATGCAATCTCAATCAAAATGACATTAACATAGCTCACAGAACTAGAGAACACATTCCTAAATTTCATTTGAAACCAAAAGAGACCTAGAATAGCAAAAGCAATTCTTGGCAACAAAGGCAAGTCAGGAGGCATCACAACTCCTGACTTGAAATTATACTACAAAGCTACTGTGATAAAATCAGCATATTATTGGGGAAAATAATGACCTGAGGATCAGTGAAGCAGAATAGAAGATGCGGATGCAACTCCAAACAGAGTTGGCTTATCTTTGACAAAGGGACCAAATTTGTTCATTGGAAGAAAGACACCACCGTCTCTTTAATAAATGATACTGGAAATACAGACTTTCCACATGCCAAAGAGTAAACTAGACAAATGTCTATCACCACGCACTAAAGTAAAAATGGATCAAAAATCTTCATATTAAAACAGAAAAACTAAATCTACTGGAAGAGAAAATAGGTAGAAATTTTAAAGGCATGGGTGTAGGCAGAAACTTCATGAATAAACCCCAGAATGCACAGGAAATGCTACAAAGAATCAACAAATGGAATCTCATCTTACTAAAAGGCTTTTGCACAGCAAAGAAATCACCAACAGTGTGGAAAAACAACCCACACAATAGGAAAAAATTATAATCTATTGTTTTTCAGACAAAGGACTTATATATAGAACACACAAAGAATTGAAAACAATCAGGTTCCGCCCCCACCAAAAATAAAGACCCAATTCAAAAATGGGCATTTGAGACAAATACACACTTCTCAGATGCTGAACTATAAATGGCAAATAAACATATGAAAAAATATTCAACATCATTGGTCATCTGAGGGATGCAAATTAATACAACACTGGGGTTCCATCTCACTCCAGAAAGAATGGCTATCATCAAGAAGTCAACCAATAGCAAATATGAGAGATGCTATGGGTAAAAAGGAACACTTTTCCACTGTTGGTGGGATTGTAGACTGGTGCGGCCATTGTGGAAATCAGTGTGGGGATTCCTCAGTGAACTAGGATTAGAGGTCTCATTCAACCCAGCTATTCCCCTTCTGGGGTATCTTCCCAGAAGAATTGAAAACATCATATCACAGTGATATATGTGCACCCATGTTCATGGCAGCACAATTTGTAGTAGCTAAATCTTGGAAACAACCTAAATGCCCATCAATTGAGGGATGTATAAAAGATATGTAAGATATATACATATATATATCACTCAACTGTAAAGAAGCATAAATTTGAGACTTTTATAGGTAAATGAATGCAAATCAAGACCATACTAATAAGTGAAATATGTCAGATCCACATATAAACATTGAATAGTCTCACTAGCATGAGAAGCTGAAAATGTGAATAAGATCCAAAATGTACAGTAGATATTGTGAACTGGGAAGAAACTGTTCAAAAGAAAAGAGAAAGTGTGAAGGGGGAAAGGGAAAAGGCTGGAAGGAAAAAGAAAAATAACACACATATATGTATATGATAGTTAAGATAGTTATACTGGTAGTTTCTCTTATTTCATTAAAAAGAAAGGTTTCTGTTAATATTAGCTGGACAATACCTCATGCCTATACCTTGTACCCTGAGTAACTACTCTGAAGATAACAATACAAAATATATTCATTATTGTTACTCTCTTATCTTGTTTTGGAAATCGCTTTATTTTATCTTCTTTTTAAAATTAAAAAAAAAACCTGTGTCATACACAATGCATAGTGTTAAAAAGAAAATTTATAGTAATGAATGCATATAAAACAAAAAAAATAGTTTTCAAATAAGCAGCCTACCTGTGCCCTTTAAAGACACAAAAAGCAACAGCAAACCAAACCCAAAAGTAGTAGAAAGGAAAAAATAATAAAAAGCAAAAATACAATCAAAACTAAAAACAACACCAAAAATCAATAAAGCAAAAATTTTAATTTTGGAAAAAATAAACAAATTTAATAGATGTGTGAGAAGACTATCAAAGGTAAATATAGAGAAAAACTGTATAAATCAAATCAGAGGTAAAAAAGGAGATCTTTAAATTGATATAATGGAGGGTCGAGAGATTGGCTTAAGCATCTACCTGGCAGGCATGAGGTTATGAGTTCGATTCCCAGTGTCACAAAAAAAAAAAAAAAAAAAAAAAAGAACTTTCTCAAATAAACTCAAAGACCTGATGGCTTTCCAGTTGTATTCTACAAAACAATTAGAGGAAAACTAACTGCAATTCTTCTCCATCTATTTAAAAATATTGTAAAACAAAGACTTTCACCAAATTCTCTTCATGAATCAAGAATTACCATGACTTCAAAACCAGAGAAAGACATGGGGGAAAAAAACCCTGAAACTATAGATGAACATCACAGCTGAACATAGATGAAAAACATTCTCAATCAAATATTAAGAGATGAACGCAACATACCAAAAAGATGATCAAGTGAGTTTCATTTCAGATGAAAACATGTTTCACATCTACACATCAGCAAAGACATTCCATCAGCAGAAAAAGAAAAAAACATGAACATTGCAATAGATACAGAAAAAAACATTGAATAAGGTTCCATATCTTTTTACATTGAAAACTTTCAACAAATTATATGTAAAAAGAGCGGGCCTCAAGATACATGAGCCTGCAGTTGAACAAAACCAATGTTACTCAAACAAGTAAAGTCTGAAAAAGCTTCATTGAAGACCTACAACAAGCCACAGATATCTACATTCACTACTGTTACTCAATACAGAGTTGAAAGTTAAAACGAGAATATGCAAGAGGAAGAAAAGTTATCCATGTGTGCAGTTGATAGAATTTTATGCACAGAAAAATTTAAATACTCCACTAAAAAGCTGTTAGAGGGGAAAGCTCAATAAAGTTACATACTATAGACAATTTACTAAAAATAATAGTTTTTAAAACACAAATAGTAGGACTGGGAGTTTGGTTCAGTGTCTTAAGCTCCTATCTGGCAGGCACAAGGTTGTGAGTTCGATTCCTGGTGCTGCAAAAAAAAAATAAATAAATAAATAAATAAATAAAAAATAAACCCACAAATAGTGAACTTCCTGAAAAAGAAAGAAAGAAAATAGTACCATTTGCAACATCTACAAAAAATTAAACATATTGCATGAATTTAATTTTAAAAACAAAAATCTCTACAAGCAAATGTGTAAAACATTGATAAAATAAATTATGGAAGATACAAAACTGGCAATGTATCCCATGCTCATGAACTAGATAAATTAATATCATTAAAATGTCCACAGTTTCCAAAGCACTCTATAAGCTCAGGGCAATCAAAATACTAATATTCTTCTTTACAAAAATAGAAAAACCAGAAATTCATATGAAATTGTGAAAGTTTCAAAAAAAGCAAGGTGATACTAAGTAAGAAAAAAAAACTACAAAAATTAAATTTGAAACTAAAAAAAAAAAAAGCATCATGACACCCATGATAAAACATATTACAAAGCTGTAATAAAGAAAAAGCATGATACTGCCATGAAAACCAAATTTGTTACTAGCAAAGTGAAGTTATAAAGTGAAGGGAAGAGGCTGACTTTACTTTCATTTTTAAAAGTAGGAATTCTGAGCCCAAAAGTTTTAAAACACATCTAAAATATTTTTTATAATAATATGGATTTCAAATTGAGAATCAAATTTTTCCAAAGTCTGAGCATCATAAAAGCCACTTGGTTATTTTCAAATGAGGCAAAGAAGCTTTTCAGAGGAACAAAAAGAATTGGAAAATAAAGATCCACTGAAAATTTCGTGCTAATAACCTTAAAAATGTATACCATAACACTTCAGTAGTTTCACAGGTGGTGAAATGTGAAATGTGTTTACATTATCTACCATAAGCCAGTTTTAGCTGCATCAAGCCATATGGTTTGGGAAACTGGGAATTTCAGGAGAATTCAGAGTGAAATTTAACAGTACTGTTGGAAAACAGTTTATACAGTATACAAGCCATTCTAAGACACATCAGGGACTTTTTTCTTTTGCTCCCCCTTTAAAAAAATATAAACCACCATAGAGAAATTTAAAAACTGGATACACAATGTTTTTGTAATTTTCTGAAAATTACTATAGTGTTACAATGATATAAACAAAATTTTGTTGTAAGGCTTAGGATGCATGATCAGTTCTTATCTGTAAGAGTGGAAGCCCTTAAGCAATATATAGTAAATTATCCAAAAATATTAATTGAAAATTTTACCTTTTTAAGTTGCTACTTAATTATCCCTATCAAGATAAATATTGCTGGAAAATTATTCAAGGAAGTGCATGAGAAAAAGTAAAAACTACATTTAACCCTGTTGATTACACTAGGAAATTCTCTTTCAGATATCAATAGAACAAATAAATAAGAGCCAAAACATCTAAATTTCTGCTTTGTCTTTGTGTTTTAATTTATCAAATGCATTATGAAATATTAAAATCAATGTTTCTTAAGATACTGTATTAAGATTTGAAGTTCAAGTTTACGCACTCCTTAGGTTTTAATTTTCCTTAAATAGATCAACATAAATTTTGAAACAAAATTTAAAAGTATTAATAGAAAATTATTAATTCAAAAACCTTTCTGACAAAATATCTCCAGTAATAAAGGGAAAAATTCCATAGAATTCCTTAAGTTTGTAGTAAAACCGACAAATAAAGTCAAATTTACACCAAATTGATTAGTTTGGAAACAATCACTCCTATAATTAGGATAGGTCAGGAAAAGTTTCTTTATAAATAATTTATCAGAAACTACTCTATAAAAATCTAGGGAAATGTCAAGCCAGGTGCAATCTTTTTAAACTATTCTTGTATAAATCAATTAAGGTGCTTTATTTTGACATGAAGTGTCAGTATTTACCAAATGTAGTCCATCCCTGCAGCATGCATTTGCAAATAACTTTACTCATTAATGTTTAATTAAGACAGAGGAAAACTGTCCTTGATATTTTGCTGCAATTAGTGCTCTCTATACCCCAATGACTTCTCATGATGAATTACTTTTCAAATGAAAAGTGAAGTGATTAAAACTGGAAACACTCGATCTACTATGCATTGCCCATACCACATTTTAAAGAGAAAAACAAATAATGCTACGCATAGTGAAAATGCAAGTTAAATTATTTGCAATCATCAATTTCAACTCTGAAGCTTCTTTCTGATTATAATTCTAAAGTGCTATATTATGTAAATTCCAATTTCTTTCTATTAAAATATAAAGTCACATAGTAAATACCTGAGCTTTAGAGGTTTAATTCAACTTCTCCAAATTAAGGCTTTCCACAAACATTAAGTAAATTGTGAAGGTCAATGTCATTTTTCAAATGGTATCCTAATCATTTTACTTATAATCTTAATTTTTAACTAAAGAATTCCATAGTCCATTCTGCCCAGTATTGTATTTGTACCCAAAGAAACTAAAAATTACTGAACAACGAATGACCTGAAGTCTTCGAGATCAACTCTTATGTAGTTACGTAACTAACAGGTACTAGATCTAAAAATAAAATTTATTTGCTGCCTCCAAATCCTTCACTCTACTTTCTTTTTAAATACTGTTTGTTCATTTTTGTGGAAAAGCAAATAGCATAGGAAATATTTCTAAAGATTTTTATCATTATATTCAGACATTATGCAAGTTGTAACATTGCTGAAAGAACATTTTAGGATCACGTATTTTATGCTATGCCTAATATTTACAAGCCAACTAAAGTGTTACAGATGGTATCTATTCTACAGTTTCTGTAATAGTCACTTTTATCTTTATTCTCTCAATTCTTATATCTCATGGACATGCAATATTAGTTTACAACTAATGGACTCAGAACTAGGCTCATCAATGGTTGTTCTCCACAATGAATTTGTCAACATGGGAGAAATTGTAAAATGTTACATATAGATCTAAATGTTTAAATTCTCTATAAATAGAACTGGGAAATCTGGCCAATAGGAGCTTATGTGTTCACATGACTACTATCTTCCATAGCTGCCATAGTAGAATTTGACCATTTTGAGAAGTCCACGCATTATTCAATTCTCTACAGAACCTCCATTTTCTATTATTTTCCAACATCTAGTATTTGTCTCTGTTGCTATTTAAGTTTATGCTTCAATGATTGCTGTTGTTAAACCTGCCTTTTTCACTCATATTTTATCCATGTAGTTCCTGAAGGCTTTTGCATTTGCAACTTCTGACATAATTGCTCTAATGGCAAAATAACTAACTATAACACTGCAATAATGTGCGTGCACACACACTCACATGTACAAGATTTTGAAGTATCAAGGGCTTATTCACAACTGAATTAAATAATTCTTAGACTATAAACTGTTGATATTTGATTTTTTTCTTTTTTTTTTTTTTTCTTTTCTGGTACTGGAGATCAAACTCACAACCTCATGCTTGCCAGGCAGGCACTTAAACCACAGAGCTAATCCCCAGCCCTGAGCTGTTGACATTTGACCATTAAATTAATCTCTATCATATACAACTTGCCTAATTTGAATGTGATTAGTTTTAAAATGAAATTAATTAATATGAATGCATTCATTTTGCTGAAAATTACAAATAAAATCTATGATCTTGGTTCATGCAGGAGTCATGAATAATTTCCATATACTGATATGGATGAGATTAAATTTATGGGCCAGGAAAATCACAGGTATGGTTATGATATGGAGAGCCAGGCTGTATTGTCTGAAGAAATCAGAGGCACTGTCAGACAAGTGGCAGGTACAGTCAACTGTCTGAAGTATAAACTCAAATTGAATTTAAAAAAGCAGTTCATGTAGAGACTAGAGAAGTCTCACATCAGGAATTTGATTTTAATTATTCAATATAATATCTTTAAATATGTGTTTATGTGTCATAAGTATATAATAAAAGTCAGAACAAGCAAACATTCTAATTATTTTACATTCCCACAAAAATACTATACTATTTGGATTATAGCTTCTCATACCATCTTTGTATCTGACATTTCTTGCAGTCTTCCTTTAAGTGGAAACAAAAACACTTAACTTCAGATAATGGCTACACTTATGTTTAAAATTCGACATAACCTTAAATGACTAAGATAAAATAAATCTATGGAAAAATAGGAAAATGCATGCTGGAGAAATAGGAACAGACCCTTAACACTGGCCTCACTATTGGGTGTTGGTTAGGATAACAATTCAAAGACCTTGAGCTATCAAGCCGGTTTACTGATGGAGAACTTTTATCACAACCCCTGCTGTTCGTTCTGACAGATTTCCCACACATGGCTGCACATGGCTACCCTTGTACCCACTCAAGTGTGTAAGAAGTGTCTAGTGCTGAGCCACCGAGAATTCGCCTCAGTAATGTTTTAATTGCAATGCTACCTCTAACTAAAGAAGTTAAACCAGATATGAAAAGTTGCTCGTTTTGTAATTTTTCACTTTCCTCAATGAATAAAGTGTGTTATTTGAAGGCATACATTTCTGATGCCAACTCATTACATATGAAAATGTTGAGCATGTTGAGTTGAAATCCATTATTTCTTTTTTATATAAAGGAGATAAATACTTATATATTCCTCTAACAATTATGTAACATCCAAAATAAAAAAAATCATACATACCTACTATATATCTGTGAAAGTCAAATAAAATGTCTAAGAGAGAAGGTCAGGACTCAAAAACAAGTAATATTGCAACCGATTATAGTTAGGAATATGAAAGGGAATCTAAACTTTGTTTAAGACATAAAATTTTACCTTGGTTCATGTATCCTTCTTTTTAAAGTTAACTTATTGGTGCTTTGGAATAATAGCATTTCCTGCCTTTAATATCCTATATTATACAATTTATTATTGAAAAAAAGAAGGATATGATTTAAAAAACACGGGCTTTTAAATACAAAAGAATTTTTTTCTGAGCTTTTTTACCTAACAGATATTTCATAGGTCTGAACTATAATAATGATGATATCTTCTTTTTGGGTACTTCTTGCAGAGTAAATGTATAAACACCTTAATGTAATGACAATTACTAAAGCATACAAATTCTAGGAACAGGAATAGATATAAATGTGTGTAATATATACATAAATTATAAAGGTGCAGTATTAGCTGGGTTTGGAGGCTCATGCTGTAATTCCAGCACTTGGGAGGCTGAGGCAGGAAGATTGCCATGAGTTTGAAGTCAGCCTGGGTTACATACTGAGTTCAAGGCCAGCCTGAACTCCAGAGCTTGCTCAGTCATATATTTTAAATGTATTTAAGATTATGTTCATATATAAAGATATTGCTATATAAATAATTTTTTAAATCAGTGCCTTTACTAATCAGATAAAGGAGTAAAATTGCTATTTGCAGTCCTGCAATAATTTTGTGTGTGTATATATATATATATATATATATATATATATATAAAATGAGAAGGTAAAGAATTCTGTAATAGTTTTATGATTATGCTCCAAGACATTGATTATATCCTAAAATTATACACATGAGGCCAACAATTAATCTAATCCACAAAGAGAAAGAAAAGAAACATTAGGACATAAAAATACAATCTTAAAGACTGATTATTTTTAAACTATCTGGAGAATTGGTTACAAACCTGAATTATCTATCAATTCTATAAATAAAATGAACCAATAGTTTTAAAATTGATTTTATACATTGCCTTAGTTAGGACTGAAGCAATGGTTGCTAACATTCAGAGAAATACAACTTTGTTGAGCTTCAGAAGGCAAGTTCCCGATGTAGTCAGGACTACACTGTGACCGCAGGTGATTCTGTCCTCGTGTTCTTGTGACAAATACATAATGTTAAGAATGCACTAGGACTGATGAGATTACTATAAAAATTTTTCTCTTTTTCGTGTAAAAACTTTTGGCTTCTAGAATTTTACTTGCAAGTGTATCCCATAGAAAATCTGATGGCAAACCAAGTTCAAACTCAAGATTCTCTTGCATTAAGAGACACACTTGGACATGTCTACTCTCAAAATCTTACATTAATGCTGTTTTGCTTCAAGAGAAAGCTCTGAGTCTTAAACCTCAGTTATGTTATCATTGGTGTAGAGGCCTTTCTTGTTTCTCCATGATAGAATCTTTACTTGTTGCACACAAATAAGAAATTCTGGCCCCTCCCTACCTTCCCTGGATAAAGTTGCAAGGGGATACAATGTGAGCGGCAGTTGTTTTCTAGTCCGTTTCTACAACCAAAAGGATCGACACTTGCCACGTTTGGGTTAGGGGTGATGTATAAAATCACATTTCTGTCTTTCTAGTCATGGGATTTCACCATACGCTTTTCTCTTACTCAAAATTGGCAAAGGCATCTCCTTTTTCCTTAGTTTTAGCTATTTAATTTAGTATTTTTAGACGGGTTATTACAAGCGTGATTTCTATATTGCCCTATGACCATATTACATTGTTTCACTAAGTATGAAATGTAGAAACCTACCCAAATATACCACACAGGAGTGGAAAATGAATGAAAAATACATACAAAAATTAGTTTTGTTATACAAATTTTGAAATATTTTGAGAAAATATTGGATTTATTGAAGTAAACTTGAAGCAACACCTAGAGAAATTAAGGATGACTATGCATAAGGATTACTTTTGAGATAAAAGTGGTCAATATTTTAAATACTCACTGTACCTGCACCCCTCCTGTCACTTTAACAAAACTGCTCTGTGTCAAGTGAAATGTGGTATGATGTGACAAGATTATATTTAAAACAAAAGAAATAAATTTCTATGAAATTGTCATTTTTCCCTACTGCAACGCTGAAGACATGCAAAACTATAGTTGACACGATTTCTCCATTCATAATGGGTGATAGAAAATGTTGAGCAAAGGTCATGAACTAAATTTAACACAGTAAAAAGGTTTATATTTAGGTATTGGCTCTATTGTAATATTGTCATTTTTTCTTTTTTAAACCTACTTTAACTTAATTATATCATTCTGTATCATGTATATGCATAATGTGTGTATTTGTAATTAATAAGAAACCTTCCTAAACAAGGGCAGACTAAAAACTAACAAATGATTCAATGTGTTTCATGGAAGACAGGTCTTCACATAGTCCGTTCCCAGTTCTCTGGAGAGCCTGGCCTCTCGTTGATGATTCTCACACATTCTTTCTCTGGCCACACACATTTCCTTATGGTTTCCTGGACACAAAGTTTTTGAGAGTCCTGACTCTTGTCTTAAAATACCATTCTTCCTCAGAAGTTATCTTTTGTGGCTTCAGAATGACTTAATGAAAGCATGCCACTGGAATAACATCTGCGAAAGTGAAAGATACACTCACTTGCTTTGCCTTTTCTTTATCGCACTTAAATTCAGTAACTTCAAAGATGTTAAATTCTCAATATAGACTCTTGTATATTATATCATTAAAAGAAATACAACTTTTAGAAACATTGCAACACTTTAGGCAACAAAAATCTAAGAAATGACAAGTATCTATATTTCCTCTAGCACACCACAATTTTCTTACTCTTACATATTTTTAATAAACATTTACTTTAAATAGATTTTAATGACTTTCCCAAATTAAACCAAACTTCCAAAGCCAGTTGAAAACTTTCAAATACTACAGCCCATTACTAAACGTTAACTGAAGCTAGGCATCCTGCAAATCACTTTCCGGGCAGACATTTGCAGTGTAAAAGAATTGACTAAATTGACTCACAAAAGTAGGATTTGTGTGACCGATTTAAATAACCTTTTCAAGGTGAAAAAAGGATAAAAGCAAATATGGGCTAAATCTACCTCCTGAATTTTTCAGGTTCTAGCTCCCATGACTGATGTACTTAATATCCTGGGGCTTTCCTACTGCATGCTCCTGCTAGAACTCAGCTTTGCTCTGTTCTACTTTCAAGTAGAAGAAACCAGAACCCAAGTGCTCTAGCCAGGGGAGGCGTTTCCTGGCTGAGCGCTGACTTGCTTATGTGGTTTGTTTGCTTTATTTATTTATTTAGAGTCAGGATCACAAGTGGAAAGTATTGGCCCTTTGAAGAATGAATGCCGCTGTCATCTCCCATTTCCTATGAGATGTCACAGCTGTGACAAGGAAGGGTTTATAATGGCACAGTTCGGTGCCTTCATAATTTATTCTCTCTGATTTTATGCTCTTTTAGTCTCCTGCTCAACCATCCACTAACAAGCAGTGATATTAGCCAATAAATCAAAGACGTCTGCTTGTCACCACCAGATGCTTGGCCACATCGCTGCCGATTATGAGACGTATAAAAGGACAATTTCATGTAGGGAGCTCAGCAGAGGGGCTCCACTGATATTCTGTTTGATAAGAAACCAGTGCGAGGTGAATGTAGTAAAATTCAATAACTTTTATGCCTTGTAGCAATGAGGAACTAAGTTGAAATAAAACTGGGAAGTAAATTAGGACCTCACCTTTATGACTATTCTTTTTATGATCTTCAACTGCTTCCTTTATCACTTAGATACAGGCTTAGAAAAAAAGAAATATTTTGATATACTAAGTTTATTTTGTGGGATCTAAGAATTTAGCTACCTTTACTAAAAATGCCAAAAAAGACATTTACATTAATGTATTAAATGCATCTTTTAAAGCATACATTCCTTCGAAAGAATTGTATAGCAATAGTATAATATTTGCTTGAATGATACAAGAATACAGTATTTTTTATCTTAACTGTGAAAAGCTGCTGTCAACTAATTAAAAGCATCTATTAAGCATTAATTGCGCGTCAATCTTTTGACTCATTATTCAAATTACTGATCTACCATATTGGAGGTATGTATTTTCTATGTTTAAACATAAACAAAAGCAATATCAGTAGATTAAATTTATACATCTCAAATGACAATGCATAATGCTTTCTAAAATGCTCAACATATTACTGAATTTTTTTGAACAGACAAAAGTTTCATGTTTGTCCACAAAATGAAGAATTAAGAAGATATTCCATTGCTTTTATCAGACAAGTTTACAAGGTTTTTCTTGCCTAAAATATTAACCACAATTTTCCACCAACAATGTAACTACCTTGTTGAGTTAGCATTGTCGTTATACTAACAATGCTTTTACACAGAAATGAAATAGAAGTTAATTTATGAAGCAAATTTTATTGCATGGTACAGAAAGTCATACATAACTGCTTTATGTTATGATTAATATAGTCATCGTTTATTTTGTGATCATATAAGCTGTCCTTACATCTTTTGTTTTGCTTTGTTTTTTGAGAATGGGTCTCACTATGCAGTTCAGGGTGGCACTGGACTCACTCTGTAACCCATGCCGAACTCAAATTCAGAACGATTCCCTAGCTTCAGCCTCCCAAGTGCTGGGATTACAGGTGTGTAATCCACCATGCCCAGGTTGTCCTTGTTTTTGGTTTTTTGTATTTTTTTTAAATAATTTCTTTTACTTTGAAGGAGGGGTCCTAAAAGTGATATGCAAAAATATTTCAGAAAATATGGGAGTATCTTCACAGTGTCTGAATTTCAGTCACCAACTCTCAGAGGCTACAAAAATCATGTCTTTTGTTCCCCATTGTCTCTTCATCTTAATTTTTCATGTTACAGATGTCTTAAATTACTCTTTTCAAATATGATGACCCCTTTTCAAGCATTCAGCCTTTTTCCCTTTTAATAGTTCTATTTTCCAAAGTGTTTAAAGTAAGTACTTTAAACTAAACTGGCTATTTTATATGTTCAATAAATAAACATATTTCATGATTCCATTCAACATAGCTACTGGTATTTTATTACTCATGTGCTACTTTGCTGCTGTTTCTGTTGTTTGTTATTTATATTATGATTTTTGCATTTGATATTTCATGATGGTTTTATGTCTCTCCAGAATAATAGGAATTCAAAGGTGCCATCTATTTAAAAACCCTAGACAGAGAAGATAATTCAGTTGGAAGTATGTGCTTGAAGTTCTCTTTTATTTCTCTGAGCTATGGAATTATTAATTATTATTAAGTATTTAAGTACCACTTTATATTCTGCAATGTTTTCATAACTAGCCTGTAATGTTTCCCATTCCTTTGAAGCATAAATGTAAATTTCCAGTTATATTATGCAAAGGAATCAAGGGAGCATACTGAGTAACACATGAAGGAATATACTGTAAAAAATTAGAGTTGTGCTAGGAAGATGATAAATGACAACACAAATAATTTGACTTCTGCATGTCCACTGCATAGAATAGGGATTCTTGCTCTCAGTGAAGTCTGTCAGTTTGTATTACCCTATGATAAAAAGATAAAGAATGCCTTAAAATGTAAAGAACTTTAAGACAGAGAAAATGAGTAACTGAATAAGGATTTGTGCAGTATTTATCTTGGATGAGACACTATTAACACTAAGTTTATCCAACTAAGGCAATAGATGGTTGTAAGTTGTTTGGTTGAATTACTGAAAATCTATTAAATCAATGTGAAGAGTAGTTTTGTTTTTATACTTTTAATACTAAAAAATCATTAAAGTCAAAAGAGTTTAGAAGAAATGCAGCATAAACATAGCAGTATCAGTTGGAATTATTGGTGCTAGCCCTCTATTATTTTATTCCTTGCCTAAGTATGTTTTATGTGTAGGTTCTATTATGCTTTATAAGGTAGAAACTATTGGTCATCTGTTGTTATCGTTTTTTGGAGGGGGGGGTACCAGGGATCTAACTCACAACCTCATGCCTGCCAGCTAAATTCCCAGCTCTATCTTTTGAGACAAGGTCTCACGATGCAGTTCAGGCTGGCCTTGAATTTACTCTGAAGCCCAGGCTGGTCTCGAACTTGCAGTGATCCTCCTGCCTCAACCTCCCAAGTGCTGGGATTAGAGGTGTGCGCCACCACGCCCAGCTTGTTACCTATTATCTTGACAATAGAAGCAAAGATGAAGTTTATGAAATGGTTTCTGTAGAATAACTTGTGAGTCCTAATTTATTCTGTAGCTTTTGTGATATATATTTAATGTTTATAATTACAATATATATAATTTTACCATGAATCCCCAGGCAGATCTGTGAAACCAGTCCTGTGAGCAGCACCACACAGCAACACAGAAAAAGTCTGAGGCCTGATTCTCCCTTTTATAAGAGGCAGAGTGGGAATATACTATCTATACCTATAGTTAGTCAGCCAAAAAGAGAAGATTTTCTGATTTCAGAGTTCCTCTGCAAGTTGACATATGGTACAGTTGCAAATGTCTTTTATAAACCATCAAAATTTTTTCTTTCCATACTTCTTCCTGTCTTTTTTTCTTTTGTACCAGGAATTGAACTCACGACCTTACTGCCAATCTACCATTCCAGGAATGTTTCTGGTCTATGGATCATGAATTTTATCTGGATTTTTTTTCTCATAGTTTTACTCAAATGATAGTTTGTTGACATGTTACTTTACTCATAGTTCAGCACTATGAATGTACCCAGATCTGAACTCTGGTCCTTTCATATGCTGACAAGATCAAAAATATCATTAAAAATTTCATCTTCTTTACTCCTTTACATTGCTTAATTGCTTCTTCTGAATTATTTCTCTTTGTAGAGCTAAACCCAAAATATGGTGTGCATGTAAACAAAAACAGTTATAGTAAAAAACACAATAAAAATTAATTCCTGCAAAATGTCATCCCTCTCTTTAAACATGATTATTCCATGATTCTTGACACTTTCTGCATCAATTCTGAAGCCCTCCCTGTTGTCTTTTCAAGGTGTGATTACAAATACAATGAATGCTGCTGCGGACTGCCATGGAACAAGAAGGCAGGGTTCCTGAAAGCATGAAAGTGCATCATCTTCCATTTTATTCATAGTATCTGGCACTGTGAAGTTTTTGACTCTTTTCTAAAGTCAAACTGACCATGTAAGGTAAAAGTTTTAAACTGATTCAGCCACGACAGCGCAACTAAAGACATTCACATAAGAAGACTTCCAGAGTTGCTCCATAAGGTGACAGAAAGGATGGGATAAGTGTGTTTGAAGCAAATGAGGAATATTTTGATGAGGATTAATGGCAATGAATCTTTTGGTGTAATCGTTTTTTACATATTCACAGTATATTTTGATCACATCTTGTATTATATGTCTGTCATCCGACATACATTTTGCGCAGTATACTGACTAGAAGTGAGATCTGGACCAAGTTTTAGGTTGTCTCTTTTTCTTGTCTGTAAAGTAAGAGTAATACGTAGAGCATTTAATTCAAATGCTGAAGTGGGAATTAAATGGGCTAATGCCAAACATTGCTAAATGCAAATTACTAAATCCAGGTTGGAAACGTAAAAATGCAGTACTAGATAAATATGAGT
>RJWM01020152.1:0-37677 GCA_004363535.1 Dasyprocta punctata
GGCCTGAGCTACATAGTGCGACCCTGCCTCAAAAAACCAGGGCCGGGAGTTTGGCTCAGTGGCTTAAGCGCCTGCCCTGGCAGGTGTGAGGCTGTGAGTTCAATCCCCGGTGCCGCAAAAAAAAAAAAAAAAAAAAAAAAAAAAAAAAAAAAAAAAAAAAAAAAAAAAAAAAAAAAAAAAAAAAAAAAAAAAAAAAAAAAAGAGGAAGACCCGCCTTCCTTTACATTGTATGTCAGCTCCACCCCTGGGCGGGTACAGCACTCACATTGCCAATCCCCACGCTAGACTCAACCCCATCAAAAGTATATGAGGACTTGGGGGTACATAGTATATCACCCAATACAGTAACCAACCATTCACATTTTAAATTTCAAAAGGCATAAAAGGACACATAATGAGAAGCCCCTTTCCCCTTTCATTCTTCAGGCACTCAGTTTCTCTTCCAGGTTTTGTATGTCATCTTCCAGGAAGAGTCTATGCATTGCCTTCTAGCGACTTGAAGAAGGTCCAGAGAGACATCTATAAATAACTGAGGTGCTGTTTCATTGCTGGCCCAAGATCACTACATTGTGTACCAGCGCTAGTATGTTTATTCCAAAGGCAAGCACGTTGAGAATTCTCTGTAATGAGAGGTAAACTCCTGAGTGAGTCACCTGAGTTACCTTTTCTCTTTGAACCTTGGTTTCCCCAACTGTAAAATGGGAATAATGTCAGCAGCCCCCCTCTCAGGTTATTGTGAGAATTAAGTGAGATGCTGTATTGTGAGAATTAAGTGAGATGCTGTATGTCCAAAGGAGGTGTGATGGTTAATTTCATAGGTCAATATGGCTGGGCCACAGTTTTCAGTTGTTTTGTCAGACACTGGACAAGATGATCCTGTAAAGGTCTTCTGTAGCTATAGTTAACCTTTATAATTGGCTAACTTTAAGTAAAACATATAATTCTTTATAGTGTGGAGGGGCCTCATCGAATAAGACCTTAGAGCAAAACTAGTTTTCCAAAGCAGAAGAGAATTCTGCTTAAAGACGGTAAGGTAGGACTCTTGTCAACTTTTCAACCTGCTCGCCTGCCAGCAGAATTTAAACTCAAAACTAACATCAGATCTTATCCGAATCTGGACCGGCCACTCCCCATGATCATGTGAGCCAATTCCTTAAAAGAACTGCTGTCTCTTGGACTCTCTGTCTCTCCCTCCTTCATATATATATCACTGGTCTCTTTTCTCAGGAGAATCCTAACTGATAAAAAAGATGAAAACTGCATTCTAGGGGGAGGGATTACTTAAATAAACCTAGGCTTTTAATCCTGGCTCTTCCACTGGCCACTGAACAGTCCTGAGCAAGACCCTCAGCAGTGCTAATCTTCAGGCATCTTCCTCTGCCCACAGCCTGTCCAGGTTGTTGGGAAGACAGGCCCTGCGAAAATGATCTGTTGAGCATCGTACAATGCAGGTTACCACTGCTGTCTTCTTTTGCATGCACACATATCTTTAATGTCTCCTTCTGTCCTCTTCCCTGTCATTAATTCTTGGCTCTCTCTCTGCATCTTTGTCTCTCTCTGTCTCTCTGTCTCTGTTTCTGTCTCTCTCTCTCTCTCTCACCTTTGGTCAGGAACAGGGAGCCAATCTTGTAGCACTTGGTAGACAAGAAGTCTGCAAGGCCCCATCCCAGGCCTCCATGGGTTATGCATCCGTAGGAAATGGGTGGGTGGGAGAAAGAAGGTAGAGAGTGGGAGGGAATTGGAGGCTGGGAGAAAAATGTTGAAGAGGGGAAAATGTGGAGGTAGAAACAGGAGGTAGCACAGAGATAGAGAGAAAGAGGCCATGTGCTAGAAGGTCCCCAGGGGTCCAGGGCTGATTTACTGGAGTAGACAGGTCGGGTCGGCTCTGCAGATTGCTGGCTGATTGCAGCAGATTAGCTGGGACCTAAAAGGGGCTTCCTCGTCAGAGTGCATGAATCCAGCTCTGAGTGTTTTGCTATTTGTCTCATCCCAGGAATGCAGCCAATCAAACTGGGGAGGGTCAGGGAGAAGTGCTATGAATAACCTGCCTCCTTGGCCATCACAGTGTCAAAACACCACTCAGTCCATTCCCACTTATTTTTTCCTCTGTTACGGATTCGAGGGCCAGCACTCAAGAGGGCTGAAACTGCCCATTGTGTCTGAGCTGCCCACCACATCCCTACCCACCCCACTCTGGTGCTCTATTTCACCACTCAGAACTTAGCTATCACAACCCTTATCCCAAGCTAAAATTATTGGCTGAATAATTAGTTGCCAAAAAACTGCTCTCTCCACTAAAATGTGCCGTCAGATCAGGAACCTTATTTTTCTTGTTTACTCCAGTATTTCTGGTCCCTAGCAGAGTGGTATATAAATGTTCAGTAAGGGACGGGAAAGACACATACTATTGACTCAAAACTCTCTGTACATCTGACAGAGCCTGGAGCTGCACAGGCAAACCTCTCTGTGAAGGGGGTGCGAGCATCCTGATATCACTGAGGAGAAAACTAAAGCTCAGAGAGCTTAAGTAATGTGTCCCTGATTGCACAGTCAGAGGTGGGATTCTCATGTAGGTTTGATTGACTCCAAAGTATGTGTATTTAATCACTAGGTGGAATAAAATATGCTTTATCACCAGTTGATTGGTATTTGCTGCCAAGAACTCTTAAGTGAAAAGAAAATTGAGGCAGTGTCCTGACTTCGTGGAAAAGAGCACTGAAATCAGTGAGCAATTTCTGAAGTGGGGGGAAATAGAATGCCTAGCCTCCATGTGGCATCTATTTTCCATTCTTCCATGGCAGTATGTGAATCTCCTGAAGGGAGTGCAATAGAGGCAAAGGGAAAAAAAGGAGAAAGAGAAAAAGTGGGAGGCAGAAAGTTTTGACTTCTTTTCAAACCCTAGTTTCCACCTCCTGTAGCTGCACTTGTGTTTTCTTTGCAATGGGAACACATTATCTATAGGCTTGTTTGGAGGGCAGAATGCAATTCCAAGGAAAAAACAGCCTGAAAGACTTACAAGCAAAGGTTGCAATATTACTTCTTAAGCGACTTGGTGGTGCTCCCGGAGGACCTGAAAACTTCTGTGCGGTGTGCTGTTCTTATTTACTAAAGGCCGTCCAGTGAAAGTAGGAAAGGCAGGGGGATAGGACAGGCTGCTGAGCTGGATTTCCGGGGTTGGAGCTTACTTGCAGGTAAGCTTTGGCAATCCACTGGTCATGGAATAACACCCTGAATTTACTCTGTTCAGCTGAATCCTGGAGGTAGAACACTATGCTGATTAAGACAGGGGCTCATAAGTCCCAGTGTCACCATTTACTCTGTAATCTTGGATAGGCTACTTAACCTCTTGGAGTCTTGGTAGCTTACTTAAAATATTCTGTATCTTAGGGGCTTGGTTTGAGAATTAAATGAGATGGTTTGTAGGAGAAAATGATTGGCTCTGGTGCACTGTAGCCTGTGGGCCCTGTGGCTGCTGTTAGGAATCTAATTAGACAGGAGAAAAGTCTCCTTCCTGCAGTGTGTTGAGAGATGGATTTTGAGACTGTCACACTGCACACTACTCCCCTCACCCACAGCAAAATATATTCCTTTTCCTCTGTGAGGAGTAGCCGAGATTGTGGTTACCCATGGTTCTGGCTATCATTTATTGGGCACTGACTGTTCCAGGATTTTTATGCTTCCAACAACCCCAATCTGTTCTGTTTTGTATCACTGCCACACAATGCTTGAACCTGGGTCATTTAGAATGAGCAGAAATTTATTTGGCACAGTTCTAGAGCCCAGGAAATCCAAAGACATGGTGGCGTGAGGTGGCATGAGGTGGCACTTAGCACACATGAGGTAAGAGTTCAAATTCACAGACTCAAACCCTTTTATAATTAGCATTAATCTACTCATGAGGCTGGAGCTCCCGAGACCTAAATGCCTCCCCTTAAACCCTGCCTCTAATACTGTTGTACTAGGGTCACATTTCCAGTATCTGGTTTTTGTATATAACCATAGTACAACCCCATAAGGTAGCCACTATTTCTGCTCTTGTTTTGCAAATGATGAGATTGCAGTCCAGTATGCTTTACTGGGCAAGGGTATAGAAGAGTTGGGATTCAAACCCAAGAGTCCTCAGCATCCTCCTGCTTGTCACTGACTCAAACTAGTGAAAACTAGCTTAATGACGACATCTGCTTGGTAGACAGGGAAAAATGTCAACTTTATAAATGAGGGACTGTGAGAGACTGTGGAGGAATCAGAGTCTGTTTCTTAGGTCTAACTGTCCAGCCAATCACCTGAGGAACATTCATGCAACAGAGATGCCTGATTTGTACCCCCAAACATTTGGATGCCTGTGATCTAGGACACAGCCAGAGCATTCCAGGTGAGTCTGATAGGATTTTAGGTTTGAGAATCACTGGGGCAAAAGAATGAAGTTGGGAGGGATTTAATGAACGCCTTGTATTTAGTAACTTTGCATTCTCTGCTCGGAAGTGACTGATTCACATTCCAGGTAGTACATCTTTATCTTGGTATCCCCATTTGCAGGGTGTGGGCAATGGAGCTTGACATCACTGAAGAGTGTTGGATGGCTAAACGGCTTGTAATGTGCCACTTAAAAGCATTGGGATGAAGTGTTCCTTGGGCTAGATGTGGCCCCATTTCATTTCTGGTGTGGGGGTGCTCTGGGCCACATCCTAAGCAACCCAGAATCATCAGAAATTGCTGGGCAGCAGGTGACTAGGTCCATGGGGCCCAGGTATGAGCTGCCTGCTCATGCTGCTGGGGAGGACAAGGGAAACCAAGAGACAGAGGCAGCCAAGAGACAGAGTCAGGGAGGAGCTGGGAAGGAATTGCCCCATCCCTGGTTAACGAACCATGTGAGCCGGTGCTTAATTAAAACCATTAACTGGCTCTTGAATGAAGAAGGAGATTTGTGGCTCCTGCTCATGAAGGGAATATGAAACAGTAAACACACTTCCAGTTATGGATGGGGCTAAAAACACCATTAAACTGAATGCTAATGGCTGCCTCCCGTTCTCTTTGAACATTTCACTGTGGCAACCGGCGGGTGCCCTTTTCCTGCCTTCTCTTTCATTTTCCCATAATTCTCTTGTGCTGTGGCTTTTTGGATGATAATGGCCACATGCCTGACAGAGTAGTTACAAGAAGAATTAGGAATGCATATTAAAAAAAATAGCAAATTAGGTTAGAGAAGGTTTCCAGCTCTTCACATTTTCTGTTTGAAGAAGGCATCAATTTCAGGTATTGAGAAGAGGTAGAAACAAACTGAGGTGAACATCCTGAATTGATGCACCTTTAATATGCTGTAAGAAAAAAGGCATCAAGCCTGATTTCTGAGGCTCTATGGCTAAGTTGCAGGAGCAAGACAACCTAGGGCTTGAGAGCAGAGTCTAGGAGCTTGATACATTTGGATATAAAACCTTTCTCGTTACCTAAACGCTGTGTGACCGTGGATGAGTGGCTTTCCCTCTCTGTGTCTAAGTTCCATCATCTGTAAATGAGGGATAGTAATAAGCACAGCCTCTGAGGGCTGCTTGAGTAGTGGAGTGGTTAAAAAGTGGGTAGAAATCTTTTCATTTGGTGTTTGATGCAGAGGAAGTTCTCCATAAACAGCAGGCACGCTGATGGTGATGTGATGGTTAACAGTTTGCTGGATGACTCTGGGCCAATGATTTCTCTGAGCTTCTAATCCTTTCTGTAAAAGGCAAGCGAATAACAGTACCTGAGTCACTGGCTTACAGCTCTAGATAAGAATGAAATGGTGAAAATTACTTGGCACAAGACGTGGCACATAATAAAATCTCAGTGAGGACTTGCTGAATGAATGGTGGTGCAGTAGGAGGCTCTGCCTCAGACCCCAAGTGTTTAGTACTAGACATGAAGAGAGAAAAAATTAAAACAGCCTTGGACTTTCTTTCAGTTACACTTTTTTTTTTTTAACCAACCAGAGACCTTCCATTGCTTGCTTTCTCTTTGTTGTGCATACTCTTCCTGGCCCTCATCAAGCCCGTGTGCTGGAAGAGTGAAAGAGGATGCTGACATACATGAATGAAATCCCAGTATCATAAAGGACCCCAGCAAGGGCCCAGACAGCAAGGGCTGTAAATAATACAGCCACCTGCACACAGTTGCTCAGACGGCAGAGTCTGTCTGCGGGTCGATCGTCTTAGTCCCTGCCTGGCATCTTGAGCAGCCAGTGTCCTTTCCTAGAGCTCCCCAGCCCCTCCCCAGAATGGTTCTCCAGGGCAGTGAGTCACTCTCACGAACAAACTCCATCTTTCCTGTCTTCCTGTTCCCACTCTCCTCAGGAGGGAAGGTTCTAGAAAACTAGACAGTGATAGATCTGCTTAGTCAGTGTCCCTCTGGGGGGCAATTGAAACGTCTCTTACATAGCAATTATAGTTTTAATATCTAATTATAAAAGTGATGCATGTTTATCTTAGAAGACTTGGAGGAAAAATCTGGGGAAAGAAAAACAAGCATGTAGACAAAAATAAAAATCCCTAGGTCACAGTGCAGGCCAATTAAACCAGAATTCCTAGAAGCGGGATCCTACAGCAAGAATTTTTTTTAATATTCCTGACATGATTCCAACACGCAGGCAAGGTTGAGCCATCAATTTGGAGAGATTTACCAATAGTATTTCAATAGTATTTCCTCTACTTTTTGTTTCGATTATGTGAATCAAACTGTATACAATATTTGAAATGTTTTTTTCAACAAACAACATATATGAATAATTTCTTATATCACGAAATGGATCTTCTAAAATAGCTCTTTAATTTTCACTTTATAGATGTACATAATTATTTTTAACCAACAACCTATTAGGTATTTTTCTAAAATTTTCCAATTAATTTGTCATAATGAAATATATTTCTATTTGTACATCTGAGCACTTTCTTAGATAACATTTACATAGTGTGGACCCATAATTGCACACTTTCTGAGGCATTCTGTTGACCCTCACACTAGTCTATGAGCCAGGTACTCCAATATTATTCCTGTTTTAAGGATGAGGAAGTTGCTGGGAGTTTGGCTCAGTGGCTCAAGCGCCTGTCTGGCAGGCAGGAGGTTGTGAGCTCAATCCCCGGTGCCGAAGGAAAAAAAATAAAAAATAAAAAATAAAGGATGAGGAAGTTGAGGCTCAGAGAAACAAAATCTATGGCTTATAAGTGGTAGAGCCAGCTCATGCTCTGGAATTAAAATGCATGTGTTGTAAAATATGGAAATGATTAAGACTTTTGCAACAACCTATTTGAAGGGTTTTAACAGTTTATTTCTTCATCAGCAGCACAGTGCAGGGTTTTGGAATTGGAAAAGATTCTGCAACCCAAGGAAATCCATCAGTTTAAGCACTCTCCTTTTGGCAAGTATACTATATGCATCAAGAAAATCTTTCAGAGTAGGATTTTTAAAAAAGGATGTCCCATGGCTGTATAGGGTGGCAGTGCTAGTTTGTGAGTGGTGCGCTGCTTGTGCAGTGGAAGAGAAGGGGCCTGTCTGGGAGTTCCTAGTTTGCACTGCACCGTGTTCTGCTCAGAGGGTCACCCTGGGGCTGTTCCAAAGCATTGGTCCTTTCTCATTTTCTTCTTTTTTTTCCCCATCTGTCTTATTGGAGAATGCTTTGGGTAAGACAAAGATGAGAGACCAATACTTGAATGTGCCATGGCTCATGGAAGAGGCGTTATAGGAGGTGGCATCGTCAGTCAAAGACAAATTATTGAGCTTCTGCTCTTTATTAGAAGGCTGGAGTCCTGTCCCTGAAGGGATTGGACTCAGTTCCCTCTAGGAGCTGACGGAAGTGAATGAAACTGGCTTCCTCAGACACCTAGAGGGAGGGCAGAGGCCCCCAAAGGGCAAGAGGACAAAGAAATCCCAAGAGGAGGAGGAGACAGCAGGCAAGTGAAGGGACTTCTGGAAGCCCGTTGAGGGGGTCAGAGTGGGGTGTTGTCCATTAAGAAACCTACAAAGCTCTGTGCACCATCCCGTTCCTTTTGCCTGCGTTGCTCTGATAGTTTGAGTATTCTTTCTCTGTTGGAAGAGGATTGTGACTGCCTGAGATTCTCCATGGCACCTTCATACCCCACTGCACGTACATCAGAGTGAACTCTTACTTCTGACACTTCTGAGAGATTTCCTATTTACACCATGAAAGCAAAAACAACTTCCCATAGCTATGAACTCCTTGAGGACAGGGACCCTTGTATTCTTTTTTGTTTTTAATTATATGCATTCTCAGTGACTCTGGCAGGTCACAATTTTCATTTCTATTCAAAGGGCACTATTAATCAGGCGTGGATGGGAATTATGTTACTAAGCTCTACTTCGGTTGTCAGCTGTAGAAACACAATTCCAAATCTCTTCATTAAATAAAGGAGGATGTGGGATGGAGATCAGGTAGGGATGGATTCAGAGTTTTGAAGGATGTTGTTCTCTCTCTCTCTCTCTCTCTCTCTCTCTCTCTCTCTCTCTCTCTCTCCTTTTCTAGCTTGGTCCTTTTCTCCTGTCATGAATAGGCTACCTGCACTGGGCCAGGGACGGTGCCTTCCCTTGGATTTTACATATGGATACTGAGAGAAAGAAATCCTCCTTTGCCTCCTCAGTCACTTCTAATCTGAATGGCTGAAGCCTGAGTCGCATATGCCTGCCTCTAGCTGGTGATCCCGGCTTAACCACCCAGTGGAGAAAGAGGGCAGCCCTCGCCAACATCCGTTTGTCGATTCTAGAGATGGACCGAGCAACTTGGCTTGAGTTGCACCAGTTCAACCAAAACCTCTGTCAGTGGAATGAAGTTTGCAATCAGTCAGACCAGGTACAGTACATGGCAACCCATGAGGTCAGGAAGAGAAAGGTGGGGAACAGTGGCAGGAAGAACCCTGTTGTGGTTGACACTAAATTTTTTCCCAGTCCAAGGTTTCAACTGCTCAAAATAATTTGGATTCTTATTTCTATCATCAATTAGTTATTTATAAATAAGATAAGCATTAGTTTTTACTGCACTCTGAGTTTTAACCCTTCTTTGGTAATTGCTTTCATAACTTTGAAACATGCAGGTATCCTCATATCTACGGCCAAACTTCTGAAACAAGATCTACTTTGATGTCTCCATTTTTCAACTGGTCATTTGCTGCCGCCCCTTTGCATGTGGGGTCTGCACACACTCCTCTGCTGAGGTGGCCGCTTGCAAGCCACTAATCACCCTGGGTTCCTGCATCCATTGTCCTGTTTTGGCCATGTTCTCCTGGCTTCTGCAGCATTTGTGATGGACAGTCTGACTTTCGAGCTCTGTCTCCACTTTAGAAGCAAAGAATGTCCTCAAACAAGACCCAGAAAAATGGATTCCTGTCTTGGCACTTGTACACTCTTGGGCTGTCTGGTTTTGTTCTCTATCTATAAATAGAGAAGGGACTCATTGTTTGCCCCTCCACCTTTCCGCTGGGATCTGTTTTGATTTTGGCAGGGTGACTGGGCTTGCAGAGAAAGAACAAGCTCTGGAATCAGGCAAGTGTGGGTTCACGTCCCAGCTCTAACACTTTTAGCCTGGGACCGTCTGTGAGATTTGTTTTTCTTTTGTAACTTCTCTGAGCATTAATTCACTTTTCTATAAAAGGAAGGAACAGCAGTGCCCATCTCACAGCACGGCTGTGCAGCTCTACCACAAGGCCTACAAATGTTCAATAGGTGTGAATCCTCTTCCTCTTCCCAAAGATGTAGGTCTGTCCTTTGTCATCTTAGGTAGTATTGCTATGCTGACTCGCCACATCTGTATGTCCTATAAAAGTGGGCAGCTCATTAAATATTTCTAAGTATACTTAATGCTTTACATATTCCTAAAGAGCTAACCATTGGAAGAAATCCTGAAACCATTCTTCAGTAAAGGCCTTCACTACTTTTGTTTTTGTGTAACAGCAACTTTTCCATTTATACACTGGCATAACAGACAGACAGAAGTGCCCCGCCTTCTGTTCTTTTCAACATTCACTCCATTTCCATAGAAAGAGACCATGCCCTCTTGGGGAAGCTGCTTTTTTGACACCACATGGTTCAGATGAGTTAAGCGGTGTCATGTGACCAAGGCTGAACCAATCATGGTATCTCATGCCTTGGGCTGCTGTGATTGGCTAAATGGTGACCACCCGACTCGAATTTGTTTTATTATGGTTCTTCTCTTGAATTTTTTGTGTGGATGCTGAAAGAGATAAATCTTTTCTTTGGGATTTGCTAGCTTGATGAAGCCTAGAATTGCCTGAGCCAATCTGCTGTGTAGATAAATCTCTTGTATATTTAAAAGAATGAGGGCAGAACTTGGAGAAAAGCAGAGATTTCGAATGAGGGGTGAGCAGACAGGGAAGAGATAGTACCATCATCTGGTTTCCTGGGAAAGCTCGAGTCCTGGCCTTTGTAGATATGAGGCAGTAAATTCTGATTTTTCCTTAGGGCAGATTGAGTTAGGTTTCTTTTCCTTGAATTCCAGTGTCCTAATAAATTCATGGGTTTATTTCAAGTAATGTCTGCCTTATAAATGAGAGTTATATATATGACACAACAAAATCCTAACAGCTAGTTTGTTGCTAATAAGGAACTAGTCATCTATTGAATTCTCACTGAGGACAAAAAGATCTGGGGTTACAAAGTCCCTTCTACGTCTGAATCATTGGAGTCTAACATATCGTTTGGCACATTGAAGGCTCTGTATGTATTAGTGGAAAGAAGCAAATCCAGAGAAAGGGACTGATGACTCATTCAGTCAGTGTCCATCTCCTACAGGAGGGCTCACTGGGTGGACCACCAGCTCCCACATGGGTCTGCAGCCTAGCTATGGGTCGGTCACCTCACCCATGGTCATGTCAGTGGTGTGCAGGCACAGAAAAATAACATCTTTTTCACAAGGCAAGCTTAAAATTTGAACTGCAGATAGGCGTTCTGAGTCTACCAGAGGGGCAAGAATAGCAGATGAGCATTAGCTTGGTTTTTGCAGAATGTTTAAGTCTTCCTGTCAGAGCCCTCAGTTGAGGGTTTGGAGAACTTTCGGGTAAACTCGAGGAAAAGCAGAGCTGCTGCTATCCTGCCATGAATCTCCTCCTGAGCTGCTCTTCCAGAGGAGATCTGTGACCCCTGACAAAGGCGGGAATTCTGGGAAACCGCGATGCCTGAAACCACTGCCAGGGAAGGGACTGACTCCAAAGCCTTTGGCCAGGGCTAGCTGGTGAGAGACTCACCCTGTGCCTTAGTGAGGTCACAGAGACTCGCAGCTCCGCTGGGGACGTGAGAGCTCAGGAAAGCAATAACACTGCAGTGTCAGCCTGGCTCTGGCCTTATCCCCAGGCTGTATTCCCACTGTGCGTTACGCTGGCTGAGGAGGGTTTCTCATCTCCTTCTTAGGGTTCTGAGGGCTGCAGATGTGAGCAGCAGCCTGTGGAGGCTGCACAGTATGTGAGGAAAGCAAAGTACGCCTGGGGGCCTGGGCAGGAGGGCAGGGTCCCTGCCACAGGGGGTCCTCCAGGGGACTTGACTTTGGGAGGCTGGCATTTGAGACTGATTTACTATTGACCTGGTCTACATGCAACAGAGTTCAATGGGAAGGAGTGAGCTGTGTCCGGAGGGGTACTGCCCGGGAGTGAGGGCCGCCTCCCTCTAAGCAGCCTTTAGTCTCTCTGCCCTCAGGCTCCACAGGGGAAAATTAGTGAGCGTTGTGCCACACACTCTTGAGACTTCCTTCCAAACCAAGTAATCCATACTTTCTGTCAAATGATTTCTCAATTCACAAAACAAATGGACAATTTGGGTGAGGGTATTAAGACAAGATACAGAGAAGAAGATAAACAATATGGAGAAAATGGGTCCCAAAGTCAACTTTCTTTACTAGCAGGAGGGGATGGATGAGAAGCCATGCTGTTCCAAACAGGATGATAATAGTGATGACTATTATAATAATGCCAGTAACAAAATACTCATTTTAAAAATAGTCTTACTGTAGGTTCTCTAGTAAGGCATGATCTTATTCAATCTTTTACAACGCTTCTGTGGGATTGGATGTGTGGAGATGAAATTAGTGAGTCTCATGGAGATTTGGATATCTTCCCACCACGGCAATGATAAAAGTGGTTGAAGCTGGGATTTGAACCCGGGGTTGGCTCGATCCTAAAGCCTGTGTTCTCATCTACTCTATTATCAGGTTGGAGAAGAGGGGACTCCCACTGCGTGCTGTGGAACCAGAGCTGCATCAAGGCAGCAATGGCTGCCAGCCCAGCCATCCTGGAGGACAGGGCTGCTTGCTTGTCACAGGGATGCAGCATAGACATCTTCCAACCTCATCACTTGCCAATTCCCATCATCCCTACCAGACCACTCCCCACCACTTCCTGAACAACACTGCCCGCCATTTCTCCACATGCTTCCAAGCCCCCAAGCTTTCGCACATGCTGGTCCTCATTCCCGAAAGTCTGCTCTTCTCTCTTGCTTCTGGTGCATTCCTGCTCAGGCCAGGTTCAGATGCCATCTGCTTGTAGAAGCTGTTCTCAGATCTCCAAAAAGCCACCATGCCCTTTCACTTCTGTCGTGGCATGTATCTTGCTCTGTAATTATTTGTTTTCATTGACATTCATTCAATAAATGTTTGCTGAGTGACTGTACATGCTGGGTACCGTGTTAGGTGCTTGTGAATTCTCTCTACCCTCCAGGTACCCCAAACACTATCAAACTCATAGGTGTTGTGGTTATTATTTTTGGTGTATTTTGTTTTTACACAGGTGTGTCTTTTCTCCCTGAGTCCCAGGTAATTGACGATGAGTAGTACATGGAAGGTGTTGAAGGCTATTTGTTGACTGAATATATGACCCAGAACTTGTCCCACTTTCAAATTACTGCCTGTTTCTTCCTTACATTTGCTGGTAGAGTCTTAGAAATGTTTGGATAGGAATTGGGTCTTTATTTTGTTTTTATCCCTCATTGTTTGGCTCAAAGAAGGAATTTAATATATGCTTATTGAGTGAATGATGAGTATGATTTCTGGAGAATGAACATGCTAACTCTTCTGGCACTGAGCAAACACTTACTAAACGTCTGACGTGGAGCCCATTGCTTGGGTGGGCACCCATGGGTATCATGCACATCTTGCATTGTTGGGATCCTGAGTGTCCTGTGGTCAGATTTATGTATGTAAAGTGATAAGGGAGAGATTCAGCAGCGGATGAGCCCAGGCATCAGCCACTTGTCTGTGGTGTTCAGAATCACTGACGGTCCCTGACCATGTCCAAAGCCTGTCTCTGATTCTCATTGCTTCTTTACCTTACAAGGCTTTCTGCTTCCTACAGACAAATGAATCAGACCTGTGAAACATCCCTGAGTTCCTGCAGGAATGATCGCTGCATCTATTTAACACAAATTAAAGTAGGAAGGATGGAGACCCTTCCTGCGCCTAGAATCATTGCTCTTACACCTGGAAGGGGCCACAACTGGTCATTTGGTCTGGTTCTAAGCTGGGCTCAGAAATCACTGTAGAGGAGAAATTCTCCCTTGGGGAAAAGAACTGTCTTGTAACCTTGAGTACACAACTGGCAAGATCTGAAGAAGAGCAGAAATAGAGAAGAGACACAGAAAGGAAGAGCTAGAAGTTGGAATTTGTGTCAGTGGAACTTTCTAAGAACACGGATGTCTAGCTTTTGTTTGCACATTTGTGTGTATTTGTGTGTGTTTGTGTGCTGTGCGTCTTACTCTGCCTTCTGTAAAAGCAACCCCTCCACTCCCACACAGGACCTGTGATAAAATGGGTTTGGGATGAAGGAAAACTGAGGAAAAAGTACTCCGTACTTCTTCTGAATTGACAAAGCCCACACAGGATGGGGAGACCATCCCCAAACTGAGACAGTTCTTTGGAAACAAGTAAGAAAATCAAAAAAGTAATGGAAATTCTCTAAAAGAGTAAGCAGGAATGAGAATTGACTGCTGCATGTAGGTCTCAAGCCAAAATTTATTTGATCCTCAAAGAACAGAGAAATCTCTAAGTATCTTCGATTGTGAATTATAGAAATGGTGCCTAAAATATCATAAAGGGCTCTATTAGGAGCCTTCTAGGTAGCTCACAGAGCTGAAGGGAAGTTGAACAAGCAGGTCCCAGTGAGTGGAAGCCAGCAGATACCACCAGTGGGACCCCTGGGGTGAACCAGCCCTGTGTTTGCCAAGCTAAGGAAGCATTCACTAACGGAGAGAACATCTACGGACTGGGTCATGTGCCCCCACACTTGGTTGGTGTAGCATGGCTTAAGGGTGTCACTACCACATGAGAGAACAAAAACAGACTTGATGAAAGAAAGGGGCTGCTTTTGCTAAACCCAAAGGAGTAGCTATGGAGCAAGTAGAAACCCCAGACATCATGCCCAGAGGGTATTCTGGTGTGCAACACTGCTGCTGACTCATGAAGGGGGGTAGGTGTGATGACCTTCCCTGCAACCTCCTGAAACTCATGTCACAATAGCTGGCAAATGAGGAAGGAGGGGAGCTGAGAATCATGTCCCGCATCTTCTGGCATTAGGTCTTTGCTCCTAAATAATGCCTTTTCCTCCCCCACCAACTTCTAAGCGTTTGCTTTAAACTGAACCTTCTGCCTGGGGATCTCCCCTTTTTCTGTTACCTGTTGATTTGTTTTATTTTTTAGGATTCAATTTAAGAGTATTATCTGGGTCACACCTTAATACCAGCACTGAGAGGCTGAGGTAGGAAGATTGCAAATTCGAGCTCAGCCTGGGCAACTTAGTGAGACACTGTCACAAAATAAAAAAGACCTTGGGTTCAATCTCCAGTATCTCGTAAGAAGGATTTCCCTTTTCTATGGGTTAGTGTCCCTCCTCTATGTATATCCTTATTTTATTTCACATTTAAAATATGTACTGCTTGTGCAAATAGTTAACACAGTGCATGATAGAAAATTTTAGTGCACAAAAAGCTATGGAAAAGGAAGCCTTCCTTTGGCTTCTGATTCCACTTTTCCCCTTAGAGGCCACCACTCTCTCCTACATGTCCCTCCAGAACATATACACACAGACACACACACACACACCACAGATGTAGATACACACACCTATGTACACATGCTGCCATCTTGTTATTAAGGGTTGCTTTTCTATCTTCACAGCTTTGAGGGCAGGGCCCCCTTTTATGCTTTGGGGACAGTGGTAACTAGGAAAGCCCAGCAGCTTCTCTGGAAAGTTCGGTCCCTGACTGCTACGAGCCTGCTCCTGCACCAGGAGAAGCAGGAGAGCACAGGAAGGAGTCTGTCTGAGATCACTTGGTGCTGCACTCTGATCTATGAGATGCTTTTAATTTCCTGTGCTGGGCAGCGGCCGCCTGATGAAATGAGGCAGATAGCTGGGTTTTGCAGCAAGCCCTGCCTGGATGAGGGCTTGTGTGCTTGCTGCAGGGTCACGACTCTGGGGTTTGGAAGAGAGAACAGCTGAGTGAACTCTCAAGCTCAGTGCCTCTCCTCCCTCAGCCTCCTGGAAGGAGGACACTGCTTGGCAACCTTATGGTGGCGAGGGTTAAGGGTGGGAGAGAGGGGTGCTGAATTTTCCACTTGGGCTTTGGGGTCACATAGAGATGGTTTGGATCCTGGCTCTGTGGCCTCCTGGTCATTTGACTTCAGCACAAAATTCCTTAACTTTCTGAGCCTCAGATTCCTCACCCATTAAGTGTGGGCTATTGGCAGAGTCTACTCCATGGAGTTCTTACAAGGATTCAAAGGGTAAATTCTCTATGTTAGGCAAGGTGCTAGAACCTAACTCAAGATGGCAGGACTCCTGGTGGCAGGAGTCATTTGTCTTCTGTCTTTTTTCCTTTTAGTATTCCTTTCTCCTCCCAGTACTGAGGGGTCTTACTTTTCCTCATCCCTTCTGGTATGGACAATAATAAATCCTTCTTCTGCTGTTCCTCTTACTGCCAGCATCACACCTCCTCTTGAGATAGTGTCAGCTTGGTGGCAGGAATTTTGCCTTCAATGTGGCGTGAGCCAGTTAGTCCTTACAACCATTGATAATCTCATTGCATAGCTAAGGAAACAGAGTCCTATGCTCCCCCAAATTATAGACTGAGTCAATAAAGCCAGTCTTTGGGTGGTGATTGATATTGTGGTACAGACACTTAGTGAATTATGTCTGTCATTGAGATTTCAAAAAATGAGTCAGAACCTAAGCATTAATAGGTCACGGGAGTAAGTCAAGCTTCCTCATTAGAGTTGAAGAAGGGAGAATTTTGTTGGGAGACAATGCCTTTCTACTGGCCTTAAAGACATACAAGGGAGGCCACTGCCTACTCCATCTGAAACTGAGATTTCTCTGAATGTCTCCACAAGAGAGCAGAGCAAAATGCCTTGCTGTGTTTACAAAGCAGGTCCAAAGTAGAGAATCCAACTTCTTGATGCATGAGATTGCCTAAGAGCACAAACTTGCTCTCAGACTTAAGTCACAAGAGAAAGCCAAGTTTTTAACCTTCTTCCTGAGCAGCCATAGGGCTTCCCTGTATCTGCATTCTGTGTGGCCAAGGGCAGAGTGAGGGAGGGGTTCAGGCTATTGTTAGTTGCATATTAAATGGACCTCTGAACACCACAGACTTTGAGAGACATCCTGTCTACCTGGATGGTTCAAGGGCCTCTCCAACTTCCCTGTCCATACTTACTCTTGATTCCATCCCACCATTATAAGCTTAGTGCTCCCTGCCCACCCTGCAGACTCATTTCACTTGAGGGCTGATGTGTGCAATAAAAGAAAGCCCTTACCTTTCAGTTAGGGATGAGGTTCTCGGACCACATTCCTTGGTGCTACTTTGATACTGATTAGGAGGTATTGAGAAGACCTGTCCTCATTAGCTCTGTAGTCTTGGGTAAGCCATTTAATACCCTCTGAGTCTCAATTTTGTCACCTGTAAAATGGGAGTCATAAGACTCCCTAAATTCCTAAGGTTGCTTTGGGTATTTCCTGAGATTGTGTTTAAAGCATTTGGCATGATGCCTGTCACATAGTAAGTGCTCAATACGTGGTAGCTGTGGGTTCCTGTTAGAATCGTTACATGCTGCTTCCTCTTTGGGAGCAACCACTAAACCTTCCTTCAACCACCATTTCTGGTGCCACCCACTGGCTTCCTCACTGCGCTTTGTCTACCTCTGGAGTGAGTCTACCTCTCTCTAGCAAGTGGTACAATGGTGGTGGACGTGCTGTGAGTCCTCTCCTTGGGCTTCCCTTGAGTGTTGCTGTGCACCTTTTGCAGATGGAAATGTTGCCAGAGGCACAGGGCGACTGGCTCTAGGTCCTCCACCCCTCTGTTGACCTTGGCTTTGAGGACTTTGGAGGAGCACTGCCATGGCTGCGTTCTTCAGAGCGGCAAAGAGAAGAGAAAATAGTGCAGCTCTTGCCAATTTCCTTGAGCTCCAAGGGAAAGAAATAGAAACAAGTAACATGAGTAACAACACCAAAATGAGACTGGGAGTGTGCTGGAATTCGCTGAAAGCTTTTGGGGCATGCTTCAGGAACAATAAGTCGTTCCCATTTGGCTGCCTTGTGTTTTATATCATGCTGGGCGTAGTCTGTCAGCTGAAGGGAGGTAGAATTTTGGAGATGTGGAGACAAGACCTTTGGTGATGAGGCATCTGGGAATATAGATAGACTATGGGAAAACTGGACAGAGAAAGTAGCAATATCTAGGGAAGACTCCAAACATTTTCCTATATAATGGGTGAAATAATCTTCTCTCAACTCCCCTTTCAAATGATGTCTGCTTTAATCTTCAATATTTGGGGAATTGAATTTGTTTCAGAATATAGAGCAGAGTGCTGAATGCATATTCAAGGTTGGCATTAAGTGTGAGCAGAGGTGGTCAAAGGGGACTTTCTAGTTTTAACCTTGAATGTCTCCCATGTATTAAAGGCCTAGCCAGTAGTTTGTGGCACTGTTGGGAGTAGGAGAACCCTTAGTAGGTGGGGCCTAGAGGAAGGAAGAGAGGTCACTGGGACATGCCACTGAAGGGGATATTGAGACCTCAGCCCTTCCTCTCTTCCTTTCTGCTTCTTGACTGCTATGAGGCAAACATATCTCCTACATCTGCCCTTGTGCCTACCATGATGTCCTGTGCTGCCACAGACTCAAAGCAACAGGGCCAAGTGACCATGGACTGAACCTCTAAAACTAGGAGTCAGTGTTAAAGTGGTCCTCCTTTGAATTATCTGTCTCAAGTATTTTGTCACCGCAATGGAAAGCTAACACAAAGACCCTGCACATATTGATCACCATTGTATGAAAACACAATGAGCTGTTTATTTAAATAAATATCATGCTCCACCTGAAATATTATCATGTTATATTGTGAATACTCAGATTACTGTGTGATTGTGAATCACTATGAAAAGCTGGTTGCCATAAACCTCTCCCTACCTGAACCTTATCTTCTAGAAAATGAAACCAATATTACATAACTGAAGACTAACTGAGGGGGTGCTGTTAAAGAGAGATGGGGTGATTTTATGGGATCATTTTAAATAGGGAGGAGGAGAAAGGAAATACTCTTGAAATTTAGAGAGGCAGAAAAGCTGTTAATACCTTGTTATGGTTTGTGTTTGGATGTCCCTCCAAAGCCTTCTGTGATCATAGGGTTTTTTTGGAAGTGGCTGAATTTAGAATGTGTGATTGATTCCTACTGCAATGCTGGAATTAAGGGTGCTAGTATTTAGGGTGGGTGATACCTGGATCAGTCCACTGATTGGATTGGCACTGCCCTAATCCTAGTAGACTGGATACAATAAAAGGGACAGAAAGAGGCTTGTCTTGCTCTCTCTTGTTGATTTTGCTGTCTTCTGCCACCATGAACTGTTCCTCCTCTGCCAGTGTGCCACCCTGCCTTGGAGAGAGCTGATTATGGACTGAAACCTCTACAAACCATGAGTTAAAAAAATCTTTCCCCCTTTAACTATGAATGTCAGTTATTTTGTCTCAGCAATGAGAGAAAAGTAAGACATACCTGAAGACTGACATTCCTTTTATCTTCCATTGCTCTAAAAATGCCCCAACCTTTGGTGGCCTAAAAAATATTTATTTTACTTATGATTTTGGAGTTTTGCCAGGATGGACAGGAATAACATGACTGTTTCTTCCCACTGAACTAGGGTAGCTGGAAGGCTGGGGTTAAATCCTCTCTAGTTTGCTCACTCATATGCCTGGCAATTAATGCTGACTCTCACCTGGGCCTTAGCTGGGCCTGCCAATCACAGCACCTATATCTCTCCATGTGCCTGGCTTCCTCCTCAGCAGTGGTGGCTAGGGTCCAACGGTGAACATCTTGAGGGAAAGGGTCAGACAGAAGAAGCTCTATTACCCTTTCTAACCTAGCCTGGGAAGTCACCCATCACTTTGACTGAAGCCTCTTCATTAGAAGTGAGTCATCAAGTGTGTGAGTTACCCTGCGCAGCCATAACAAACTATTGAACACTGGGTGGCTTAAATAACAGAAATGTATTTTCTATTCCAGAGACCATAAGTCTGAGATCAAGTGGTTAGTGAAGTTGGTTACTTTTGAGGCCTCTCTCTTCGGTTTGTAGATGACTGTCTTTTCTCTGTGTCTTCACAAGATCTTTCTGTGTATGTCTATGTCCTAATCTCCTTTTCTGACAGGGACACTAATCAGATTGAAGTAGGGACCACCTTAATGGTCTCATTTTAACTTAACCACCTCTTTAAAGGCTTGACTTCCAAACAGAGTCTGGAATACTGAGAGTTAGGGTTTAAAAATATAAATTTGTACAGGAACTTTATTGAGCCTGTGCTATCAGAGATAGCCTATACTCAGTGGTAGAGGAACTTCAAAGAATTTGCAGGTGAATTTTAACACCACCACCACTGAGTAAGTGGTAGGGGTTTTAACAAATCCTGTAGTTGACTGGGCTCTATGTTCTACCTCTGCCTAGTACCCTCAAAGGGTTGTGAAATCTTAGAGGTCAGTTGCACCCTGGCTTCCTAAAAACACTCAGCAGCCCCAGATGTGGGCCGCATGGAAAAATTACTCATCACCAAAAGGGCTATGGGTTCAAAACCCAGCATTTCAGACCCAAAACAACTCAAGAAGACCCTTGCCCTGTTACCCAACCTCAACATAAGATCTTGGATTCTGATATGAATTCGGGGGTGGGGTAGAAAATCTTTCAAAATAATGACTGAGATTGAATTTCCTAACCAGCCTGGTGAAGCTATGAGTTAATTTCAATTGACTTGAAGTAATGTGCTGTTTCTTCTAATGAGCTGGGGACCAGGCACACTGGGTTACAGGAAGATATAAATTATGACAAATTTTCACTTTAGATAATTTTTTGTATCATTCCCTCTCCTTATCCAAAAATTTAGATAGTTTTCCATATTTCTTCCTCTCCTTATCATATTTCAGTAGAGTGAGTTCTCAATTCACCAGTTACATTCTGACTGACTATTTGTGGTTCCAAATGGCTGCAGTGATGATGCATTTCTCTCAACAGCTACTGCCATAGATGTGTGTATTAGTCTGTTTTGCATTGTTGTAACAAAATACCAGAGACTAGATAGTTTATGAAGAAAAGAGGGTTTTCTACCTTCTGGAGATACAATAGTATGGCACTGATTGCTTGGCTCTAATGAGGGTTTTCTAGGTACATTCCAACATGGTAGATGGCATCATGGTGGGATCACATGTGAGAGGAAGAGATCTTTTGGTAAGACAGAAGACACAGAGACTCAGCGGCTGAACTTGCTCTTGTTATAAATTCCATTCTTGCAAGAACTTATTGGGGTCCACAAAGAGCTACCTTTGTACCTTTGGAAGATGGACCCTCATTGATCTAATTACCTTATATTCAGCCCCACCCCAAAATAATCCCTACTTCAACATCACCACACTGAAGGTCACACTTCTGGCATACAAACCACTGGAGGACACACTCTATACCTGTCCCCGCCACAGCAGTGTGGCCAAAATGTATCAAATGACATTTAAAAGAATCCAGCTGGGAGGTGGAGGCAAGTTCAGAACAGCCGAGCCCAGGGCAACCTCTGCACAAGGTGAATGTGCCCATGCACCATTCACACCCCTCTGTCCTTCCCACAAACACCCTTCACACAACCTTAGTGTTGGTCACTTTCCTTTGTATTCAATCTTGAAATGCCAACAATTCAAAATTACCTTAAATTGACACGTCTTAAAGGTTCGGGGTGACATTGGGTTAATTAACCCAATTTTGTACCAGAGTATGTTGGTTGAATCAGAGACTCATTGCCTTACTCCTACATTGGTAAAAGGGATCCTTCATTTCAGTCAGAGAGAGAGATGGATGAACTCTTTGTACCGATATTTTCAGGAGGACAGTGGCATCCATGAGGGAAGAGACAGAGAGTCCAGTTTAATTCATTGGAGGTTTCAAGGTAGGACATTTGTTTGACAGGCTATAATGACCAGGTTTGGATTTTAGAAAGAGCAGTGAGGTCCCAGAAAGATAATTCGCCATGAAGGTAAAAGATATTAGACCCATGAGATATCCTTTTCATGAAACTCGAGAAATGTGGAGGGTGTTCTGCTCTATGGCAGTGGCTGACCCAGTACTGGTTGTTCCACTTAGAACAGGGACACAAACACAACCTCTACCCACCCTTGCTGCAGGCCTGTGTCAACTCGAAGTCTCTCACTTTAGAAAGGGCAAATTGCAAAAGCAAATACCCTCTGAAGTGGATAAGAACTTCACCACCTATTCTCCTGTTACACCATTCTGTATCAAGCCAAATAGCAGTAAATGCAACACAATAAAAATTAAAATGGCTTCACGGAAACAAATTCCACAAAGTCGAGAAAAATGATGAAGTAGTCCACAGTATCTATAACACATATAATAGACAAAGAGCTAACTGTCTTATTTTACAATGATTTCACACAAATCAATAAGAATATGAAAAGGCCAACCAAGTGCCTCCTGAGAACCAGCCATGTTGAGTCAGGGAGGTTCCAACCAGAAGAAAACTAGCCTGCCTTCCTGGTGAGTGGCGTGACCAGCATGGACTACATGCTGTGCCTCCCAGATGCCTACTGGCACACAGGCTGAAAATCATGGACACCCCCCAACCCCACCCTCACCATAAGCAACCTGCTGCTTCAGAGGACCGGCTAATTTGATAGCAACTAAGGTACATAAAGCAACTAAATGCTTGTATTGTTTGGTTGATTTTGCAGGCCTGGGGCCGGCAGCCTGAGCATCCCTTGGGAAGATGACAGTATGCAATGTAGCAAATATGGGGGATTCTCTTTTGTCTTGTCTTTAAGGCCCAATATTGTTCTCATTGTTTTGCTTTATTCTGATTTTTTTTTTGCTTTATTTCACATTCTGTTTTGATTGATTTTACTCTGTTTTGTTTTTGGTTTGATTTTATTATACCTAATGGAATGGTCAACTATTGTGAAGGTAACAAGATATACTATAGTAGCTATTGCTTTGCTAGTATCTTACTTTGAAGTTCTGTACCAGCTCTACTGCTTTGTTTTGATTGACTTTGTTCTGTTATGTTTTGTTGGATTTTACTATCTTTAAAATAAAATTTAAAAAGAAAAAAAAAAAAGAAAAAGAAAAGGCCAACCAAAACATGGGCAAAGGATATGAAAAGTGAGTCTCAGAAAAATAAATGCAAATATCCAATAAATTTACAAAAAGATGTCCAAATTTCATGAAATTACAGGCATGCAAATCCAAACAGCAATGTGCCCTTTTTTGCTATAAGATTGGCAAAAATTAAAATGGTTTGTTATATTCAATATGGATGGGTGGATAAGAAAACCAGGTCTTTCACTATAGTCATATGCAGATAATCAGATATAATATTTTAGTTGAGTACTTTGGTAAAAGATTGAGTATTCCTTATCTGAAGTGGTTGGGACTAGAAGTGTTACAAATTTTAGAATTTTTTTTCAGATATGGAACTTTTGTATGGACTTTACTGGTTAAAACACTTAATCTGAAAATTCCCAATCTGAAATACTCCCAAATCTGAACCTTGCATACATGGTATTGGCACTCAAAATTCAGATTTTGGTATATTTTGGATTCTCAGATTAGAGATACTCCAACTATATCAGTCACAATTACAAATGCGTACACTGACCCACAGGAAACAATTCACTCCATGTACAGTGGTACCTCAATTCACAAACATAATCCCACAAATCTAGCCCCAAACTAAATTGGTACAAATGTTCACACAAGTATTATGGATCATAGAAGGATTTTCATTGTATCATGATTTATGAAGGGAAAAATCAAGAAGCTACAATTTGGGGTTGACTATTACAATTATGGCATATCTTTATGATGAAATATTGTACGGTTGTAAAAAGGACATGCTAGACTATTTCCAATTTATTAAGGAAGAAAAGCAAAATGTAGAATAGTTTGCATACAATAGTCCCACTTGCATGAATAAAACAGTGCATATGGTGGTGTACACATAAAACACTTTTGGAAATAGTATTAAAAATAAGGAATGGCAAGTCAAGAGCAGAAGAAGGCAATTTTACTTTCTGTTTCATACATTTCCATTACGTTCATTTATAAAACATGTGCATATCTTGCTTTAGTGCATTGAATTTTTTAAAAAACCGGGGTGATGGAAATTATCCTATAGTAGGCAACCTATTTACATGTCCGTGTTCCATCTCAGTCTGAACTGATAGGGTAGGGTGGTGCTTAGGAACAGGCATCCCTGCAGGGGACAGCTAACATGTGGAATTGTTACCCCAGTTTGTGAGACACTTCAGGGATGACTGGGAAGTGGGGACCCTCTTTAAACGAGGAGACAAAACAGTGAATTGTCCAGGTTAGTACTGAAATTGGTGTTTTTATATACTGGTGAAAAGAAAAGGAAAAAAGAAACAGAAAGAATGAAAGAAAGAAGGAAAGGAAGGAAGGAAGGAAAGGAAGGAAAACCTTGTTATTGTCCAATGAAAGAATTCTCCTGTTTCTGTTCACCCAAGGACTATGGTCCCCTCTAGGATAATCATTTTGAGTGTATTCCAAACCTAGGAAAACTTGGATCACAAGAATAAATGTTTTGTCTCCAGCCCTCTATCCATTGCCTGGTTCTGATTAAACTTTGTGGTAGGATTGCCTGCAATCTGGGGCAGAAGTTAGCTGTGCCAACTATTACTTTATGAAAACAGAACTTTGAGGATGTCAGCTCAGGAGTATAAATCCCAAGGATGTAAGATCAGTCCTGGGACTTTACACACATACTATAATTTATTTTCCAAGTAACAGTACTAGCCTGCTCAGAGACAGGGTCTTGCAGGGTGGCCCTGCAAAACTTCAGAGCACTTTTCCATGCGTTAAAGACCAATAAGAAAGGTACAGTCCTGACCTGTGGGCAATCCATGTCTTCCAGCACGAGAGCCAAAAGGTTGGCCACAGGAAGAGTTTCATAGTTTCAAATGAACACAAAAAATTTTTTAGCCCCAATTCTCATTCACTGCAGAAATAATAATTTATGACAACAGCTTTTGAACTATAGCAGGCATCAGAATCACCTGAACTAGCATGTAAAAAGCAATTGTGGGTCCCATACGCAAGGTACCTGACACTCCCAATGCTGGGAATTTGCAAATTGCCAAACAATGCTGATATGATTGCTTCTAAGACCACACTTTGAGAATCACTGGTTTATAAAGCTATTTCTTCAGGGTTTTTTTCTTTTCTCCCATAAGTAACCCTCATATCCTTGGACTATTCCAATATTTTTCCCTAACAATTCACCTAAAATAAGTGATCTCCTTGTATGATCACTAAATTTTGAACCTCTTTTTCTTTTCTCCTGGAATGGTATGGAGGAGAAACATTAAGCAGGAAAAGCCAGAATCCTCTTTAGCTGATAGGACTGAGAGCATTTGCGTGTTTTGTTTATTTTTAAATTTTTATTTATTTATTTATTTTGACTTCTTATACGACAAGTAACCATTCATCTTCCACGAGGTCCAGGGGCACCAGCGGCCCACAGCAAGGGGTAGTTTTGTTCTCTGAATCTCCCCTGTGGCTGTCTAAGAATGGGGGCCTCAGAATTCTGTGGCCCTGTTCCCAGAAGGGAAATTTTGGCAAGAGTAGAGGAAAAACCATCCAGAATGTTTGTTTTTAGAATCTCACTAGTGGGGCCTGGTTCCCCATAGAGTTCTATCCTATCACATCTCTTCTTTCTTGCTTTTCATTCTCCCATTTCCAAGCCTGTCTTCTGCATCCTCAGGGGATGGCATCCTTTGTTCAGGGGTCCTTGGGGGTGGCCTTCCCAGGCAGGTGTCAGGCCACAGCGAAGTGATTATCCCAGAGGGGCCAAGGTCCTTGGGCAAACAGAAACAGAAGAATTCTTTCATTGAACAATGACAAGTTCTTTCTTTTTTCTTTCTTTCTTTTCTTTTCTTTCTTTCTTTCTTTCTTTCTTTCTTTCTTTCTTTCTTTCTTTCTTTTTTCTTTTGTCTCCATTTTCCTAGTGGAAAAGAAAAGAAGGAAGCAAGAAGGACTAAAAGAGGAAGAAAGGTAGAAAGTAGTCTGGATTAGAGTTTAGTTAGGTGGTATGGGTCAAACAAAACCTGTCCCAAAAGCTACCCTTCCTCCTTCTCTGGGTGATATTAATCTCAAAAATAGAAGCAGCTCTTGGCATATTTAAAAGTACTTTTCCAAAAGGAAGTGAGATTCAGTCCAGCTGTTAAAGATGCAGTTCCGAGAGCTTTAGGTACATAGGAATCCCTCTGGCAGTCTTAGTAAAATGTAGATTCTGATTCATCAAGTCTGGGTAGGGCTTGAGATTCTGCACTTCTAATAAGTACCCAAGTCCTTGTTGCTGCTGTTCTGTGGGTCGCACTTTCAATAGCAAGGCCATGCAGTACTTAGAAATAGAAGCAACCTACGAGAACATACCTCTAACCCAGCCTTCCCACAAGTGAGAAAACTGAAGCCCAGACTGTTCACAACAGAACTCTTCCTAGAACTGCATCCTCACATTTCTAGCGGAGTGCTCTTTCAATTTCCCAGAAATGCAGCCGAAACTAAAACAGGTCCTGCACACAGTGAGGTTCAGGAAACAATACAGCAATGTATAGTGTGATGGCCTGCTGAGGACTTGGAGCTGAAGGAGAGGGGAAGGCCTCAGAAGTGAACTGTTTCTTCTGCCATCCTGTTGCCTGACATCTTGTCGCTCACCCCATTTTCTCCCTCAACGCCAGTCATAGAAACTAAATTCCTCTTCTTCCAGGAAAGACATATGTCTTGGTTACTTTTCTCTTGCTGCGGGACAAAACACCAGACACCCAAAATGAAGGAAGGAAAGGTTTATTTAACTCACTGTTTGTGGAGGTTTCAATCTATAACCAGCTGGCTCCAAGGCAGGATGGCATGGCACTGGGGCAACACTTCAAGGCAGCAGCCAGAGGAAAATTGTACACAGGCCACCCCCCACCTTCTCAAGGGCAGGTATAACACTCACAAAATCTCTGTGCCTTCTTCTTACACAGGATGAGGATATTTACAAAGTAAGGATCCCGGCTCCTTGCTGAGTCTCTCAGTTAAACTTCTAAAAGTCTCAAGTTGACACAATGTATCAACCACAACAACACATAAACTGGAACCTCTACCTTTAAAACCTCTCTAGCAACAAAGCCTTAAAGTTACTATCTCACTTCTCTTATGAAGACCCTCACTCCAAAGGGGTCCTGTTCCCAGCCAGGAGGAAGGAATGGGACACACAGACAAGAAAGAATCTGAACAGAAGAGCTTGCTTGGCTTTCTCCTTCAGTCTCTTTCCAGGATTTCAGACCCTTTTGCAAACCACCTTTCTACAGAGCTGTCCCATCTTTGTGGAACCTAAGCATAAGAAAAGGAGAGTTTTCTCTGGATCTTTTGGTCTTCATTTGTGAAGGCTCTTGTGTCACATAAAACTGTGTTTAAATAATTTTTTTTTTGTTGACTGTCTTTTGTTACAGGAATATTGACCATGAGCCTCAGGACAAATGGGGAAAGGTATTCATCATACTTTTGTGCCTCTCCAACATGCTGGAACATGAACTCTCAAAAGGAACATCTGTACCTGTGGAAGCCAGTGTCAAAGTCTGCTCAGGCAGTGGTTCCAACATTGAAACCCAGGACCATGAACATTTTCACTTAGGAGGCCTAGTTGCCACTGATGAGTCACCTGACTGCTGTCGGTTTGAGGAAAGCAAAAATGCTAATGTTTTCCTAACTCCTGATTGGGTGATTAGGTAATTTATGGTGATTGCCAAGTCTGAGTTAGAATCTTCAGTGGGCACCTCTGTGGTCCATCAGGCAGCCCCGGGAAGAAATCAATGCCCAGAATAACAGGGCAGTGTGAGGCACCTAGGATCTTTGCCAGGACAAGGAGACTCAGGAGAAAGTCTTAAAACAGCTGATTGGTGTAATGAAAATCCACTGGATGGTCAATTCCTGAGGTTCCAGACCCTCATGTGTCACACTGGGACTCCTTGTCATTATTTTGAACATAGCAGGTTGTCCAAAACACCTGAGAATTCTGAAACTGGCAGTAAAACTTCCTGGGAGAAGAAGCATTTATTCTATGTCATTGACTATGGCAAACTACTGCAGGGAGCTGGATCACTAAAGGAAGACACCCTGCACTTCAAGCCTGGTCCTACTTCTTGCCCCCTTGGAAGGATTTCTAGGGATGTGAACTTACTCATTCCCTCACTCACTCAGCAAGCATTTACTGGGCACCAACTGTTGCATCAGAATTCAAAGACACAGACAATATCCTCTCTGCTCCTAAGGGGCTCACAATTTAATATAGGAGATGGAGAGATCAACTCATACTTATAGTGGTAAGAGATGGGGGGAATACAGCGTGCTTCAGTAACATAAAACAGGGACAGGAACATCACACTGGTTGGTTGGAGAAAGCCTCCTGGAAAAAGCCGTAGTTTATCTAAGCCTTAAAGAAAGGGTGGGAGCAGTTGGAGGGCCCAGAAAGAGCCTCCTAAGCACAGGGAACAGCATACGCACAACCCAGGACCTTGGGACTACACAAATCACCAAGGGCATTGCAAGTTGTTAAGTGCGTTGGGTCTCAAGCTCCCTGGTGGTCTGATGGTCAGGTCACAAAAGCCTTTGTGTACCAAGTTGCTGTCAAGTTTCAATTAAATAAAGCTGTGGAGATTTTATATAATTAGATATAATAATTGTATACCTCCTCATCATGATGATATCTACATCTATGGAGTCATTTAATCCTCACAGCAACCCCAAGAGGCAGGCACTGATATTATAGCTGTTTGCACAGATATGGAATTTGAGGCTCAGAGAGGGTGAGCAACTCAAAGCTATGAAGCTGAAGTTATAATACTCAGAGAGCAATACAGCATTCTCAACTCCATCAGATTCAAACCAGTTTCATGACAGTTATTTCAAAACTCCCTTCATTATTGTGAAATGAAATTCAAACATGTGATCCATTTAGAACACACTTTAATAATATCTGAAATTTCCATCTGTAATATAGATTAAAGATTAAAATTTTGGATAAAATAATATATATTCAGTGCAGATGGCCAGTGGAGCTAGGAGAGCAGAGAGAATGGAGGATTGTGTTAGGAGATAAGCCAGAGAAATCTGTACTGAGTAGTTGGGTCTTTGGCTCTAGAACAGTGAATCTTAAACGAAAGCATGTTAATAAGGTCTGAGCTTTGAGGTCACCCTGACTATGTTGTGGAGAATCAAGATGGTTTGGTGGAGTAGGTGGTAGATGGGAGGAAACAGGAAGAAGGAATGAAGGAGATTGGTAGGATGCTATGCAGTGGGCCCTACAAGTAGCAGTGAGAACACATCCAGGTGGTGGATATGAGTTAGAGAAAACTCAAACTCGTTACCAACTCCTCTCCTGTCCTGGGAGCCTGTGGGAGTCTATGAGTGTCCTGGACCAACCAGCCAGGGTCTGCAGACTATTTGCAGACTATTTGCAGCACTCTGAGAAAAAGGAGAGGAGTAGCAAACACTACTCGGCTTCACCTCTCAGAGCTGCAGTTCAGGCAGATACCCAGGTGCCTTTTCCCACCTAAGGCTACAGTGAGGATTATTGATTTCTGCTGCCAAGAACATAATTTTGGCACTTGCTTTCAGGCCTCTCTTTTTGCACTGGTCTTACCCTGGTCTGGAGTGGAACAATGGCTCTGAAGATTGATGATTCTGAACATGCTGGAAAGGAGGAAAGCAGGATTTTCTAGCTGAAGCCCCTGTTGTCCCAAGGTGGTATGTGAATCATTGTCAGTTTCTTGTGTGCAAGAGTCACAGATATAAGGACCTTGCATTTAGGATTCTCCATCAGGGGCCTTTTGAGAGTTTTGTTTTAACCTTTCATATTGTAGAAAATTTCAAACTTCCTCAAAGGAAGGACAGTATAATGAGACCCATCAACATCTCAACAATTACCAGCTCACAGTCAATCTTATTTCCTCTGTACCTACTGCCTCTCTTTTCTTATATTATTATGAGGTAATTCCTAGACATCATGCAATTTCATCTGCAAACATTTCAGTGTAATTCTTTATAATATAAGGAATTCTTTCTAAAAAAAACTAAAAACAGTAAAACTGTCATCATACTGTCTTGGTTAGTTTTCTCTTGTTGAGACAAAATATCTGATGCCCAAAGTGAAGCAAGGGAAGGTTTATTTCTTACAGTTTTGGGGGTTTCAGTCCATACTCAGCTGACTCCAAGGCAGCATGGCATGGCGGGGCAGCCATTCATGGCCACCGCAGACAGCAAGAGCAAACAGAACCAAAGAGGAAAGACATGCCTTATTCCTGCCCTTACACTGTATGCCAGCTCCACCCCTGGGTGGGTGCACACTCAGCCCACCAATCCCAGTGCCAGACAACAAACCAACAGCAAACCAGACTCAGCAGCATCCATGATTGCATGAGGCTTGGTGGGGGGCCATCCGAACACAAACCATAACACACACTTAATATATTGATAATTATAAATACTATTTTGGCCAACAACAGAGCATATATATGATGTCAGTCCCTTAAGATTATAAGGTTACTGAGAATTTCCTATTTCCTAGTGAAGTCATAGCCATCTTAACATCAGAGTGAAACCACTGATCACTGTTTCAGCTCATACTGGTGTGAGTAAATCCACAGCTTTGCCAGCTGCATAATAGGATAGCAATATAATTATATGTACATAGAGGACAGGATAGTTGATGCTGATTATAAATGACTATAATATAGATTTGTGTATTTACCATATTACTTTGTGTCATTATTTTAGAGTATACTCCTTCAGCTTATTAAAAATAGTGCACTATAATGTGCCATGTTGCACTGGTAGTTGGGCATTTTGTCTGTAGCAAGAAGCTATGTCAAGTAATTGATTTATAACTTCTAGGTCTGTGTAAGTACCTTCTGTGCTCTTCACACAATGATGAAATCTCTTAATGATACACTTCTGAGAATGTCCTTGTTAAGTAATGCATGATTGTATTTATCATTATGATTGTATTATGTAGTATGATTCATTATGAGAATTATCTGATGCCATCAAATAATTAAGATATTTGTGCACTTTTCCCTGTTGTATAGAAAGTTGTTTTTAGTTTGTTTGCTCATTTAAATCAGAACCCATCTAAGGTAGATGCCTCTTACTTCATAACTATACCTCTTAAGTCCTTTATTATCTATGTATTCTCTCTTCATATCTTTAAATAAATCCCCAACACTGATTTCTAAAACAAACTAAGTGGGTTGCCTTGAAGAGTTCTGCATACCTTGATATTGCTGATACCATCTCTGTGATGATATTGAACAGATACTGTGTCTCCTGTGCTCTCTGTAAAGTGGTAGTGGTGGGTTGAACTCTGATCAACATTTGTTGGCAAAACTACTTCACGCAGTAGTAGGAGGCATACGGTATCTGTGGCTCTGGAGCGTGAGCAGTTATTGATCATTACTGACGTGTGTTTATTCATTCAGAACTGCAAAGTGGTGATTGACTAATTCTGTCATCCACATTTTTCAAATGTTATTAGACAGAATGCTTCTATGCCAAGAAACTTTCACTTATCAACTACTTGGTTATGCTGGCATAGTTCTTGTGAATAAACATGACTGATGTTCAATTCTTTCCTTTTATTTACCCATTTTCTAAGTAATGGTTGATTCTTCAGCAACCCTGGAGGATGACTAATAAATGTTTTTAAGTATCATGTATTAAAATATATTAGATGTGATATATATATATATATGTTATTAATGTTCAAATTATTGCATCCTTGGCAAATGGGAGCCTTATTGCCCTCTGAGTGACACAAAACTAATCACTTATGACACAAAACTACCCCCCTGGGATAGCTTCTTTGCTTTCTGATAGGACAAATTCTCCAGGCTCGTTTTGTGCACATCTTGCTTCAGACATGAAGTCCATGATCTCTCCATGGAGTTCTGGTTTTTCTTGGTGAGGAATGCCATTTAGAGGTAACAGTCTGGGCACAAGGAGTGCTCAGTGTTTCTGGGCTGTCATTTCTAAGTCCTTCCTATGCCTGGAACTGGGAAATACTTATACTGATATGTATCAAACAGACAGTAGGGATCTTAGCCATCACCATCTACCTTGCATCTGCATTTCCATGCCTCTGTGTTGAAATTCCTGGTTTTCCATGACACTCACAAAATTATTCATTAGATTTGGGCTCTACATTACACTGGATAGTCTCAGAATAATGATGGTAGCACTATTGCCACTACTAAAACCAATTTGTTTTTCAGGTTCCTTTTCTTTCTTATGATACATCTTACTTAGAATATATCGCCAATAACTGTGATGTACACGTGAATAGTTTCTCTCTGCGTAGCTGTATCATTGACTGGTTGCATACTTAACTTTCATTCCATTTTACTTTAATAGGAAGTACTTTTTAAATTTTTATTTTAAACACAAAAAAGTAAAAATAATAGTAAAACAGAGTTTCAAAATAGACTAGTTGGAAGTAACGATAATCAACCCACTATGTATTGTTGTATTCACAGTAGTTGTTCAGAGTACAAGATATAGGCATGAAACATTGTCCAAAAAAATACTAGTACAAAACTTTCCCCTCAACGAATCAAGAGAAAACAGCTACATAACTATCTTAACTATCTTGTATATATTTGGTTTTCCCTTCTTTCCTTTCCCCTTTCTCTGATCACAGTTTTTCTTTTCTTTTGAACAGTTTCTTCCCTATTCAAAATATCTATTGTACATTCTACATCTTATACTTTCAGTTTCTCATGCTAGTGAGACAATACAATGTCCACACATGTGAGTCTGCTTTATTGCACTTATGAGTATGGTCTCAAACTGTGTTAATTTGCCTATAAAAGTCTCAAATTTATCTTTCTGTATGGGCAGTACCCAATTGTATAAAAAACCCGTATATTTTCTAACCATTCCTCAGTGGATGGGCATTTGGGTTGTTTTTAACATTTAGTTATTAAAAATTGTGCTGCTATAAACATGGGTGCACATACATCACTGTGGTATGATGCTTTTAATCCTTCTGGAAAGATACCCAGAAGGGAAATAGCTGGGTCGAATAGAACCTCTAAATCTAGTTTTTAAAGAAATCTCCACACTGATTTTCATAATGATTGTACCAGTCTACACTCCCACCAAAAATAGAGAAGCGTTCCTTTTTCTCCACAGCCCTGCCAACATTTGTTATTGGCTGATTTCTTGATGATAGCCACTTTTTCAGGGATGAAATGGAATCTCAGCATTGTTTTAATTTGCATGTTGTGAATGACAAATGATGTTGAACATTTTTTCATGTATTTATTTGCTATTTGTATTTCTTCATCTGAGAAGTGTGTGTTCATCTCAGATGCCCATTTTTGGATTGGGTGTTTAAGTTTTGGAGGCCTGCTGTTTTTTCAGTTCTTTCTATGTTCTAGGTATAAGTCTTCTGTCTGAGGGACAACTGGGTACAATTGTTTCCCAGTCTGTGAGTTGTCTTTTTGTTTTGTTGGTGATTCCTTCTGTTGTGTTTTTAATATGGTGAGCTCACATTTGTTGACTCTTTGTAGTATTACCTCTGTGGTCTGGGTTTAGTTCATGAAGCCTCTGCCTACACCTATGTCTTCAAGATTTCTACCTATTTTCTCTTCCAGTGGATTTAGTATTTCCATTTTAATATTTAGGTCTTTGATCCATTTTGACTTTAGTTTAGTGCATGGCAATAGACATGGCTCTAGTTTTAGTCTTTGGCATGTTGGGAAGACAGTTTTACCAGTACCATTTATTAAAGAGACTTTCTTATTTATATATGTTTTTTATTTTAAAGATAGTAAAATCCAATAAAACATAACAGAACAAAGTCAATCAATACAAAACAGTAGAACTGGCACAGAACTTAAAGAAAGATACTATGAAAACAATAGCTACTATAGTATGTCTTGCTAGTTTCAGAATAGTTGACCATTTCAACAAGTATAGTAAAATTAAACCAAAAACAAAACACAATAAAACCAATAAAAACAGAATATAAAATAAAGCAAAAAAAAATTAATGAGAATAAAGCAAAACAATGAGAACAATATTGGGCCTCAAAGACAAGACAGAAGAGAATCCACCATATTTGCTACATTGCCTACTGTCATCTTCCAAAGAGATGCTCAGGCTGCTGACCCCAGGCCTGCAAAATCAAGGAAACAATACTAGCATTTAGTTGCTTTATGTACCTTAGTTACTATCAATTTAGCCAGACCTTCGAACCAGCAGGTGGCTTACCAGGGGGTGAGGGGTTGTCTTTCATTCTTAGCCCGTGTGCTGGTAGGTGTACAGGAGGCACATGTTTCTCTTCCTGGAGTCCACGACGGTTGCACAGTCCCCCGGAAGGCAGACTAGTTGTCTTCTGGTTGGAGCCACTCTCACCCAGCAGGGCGGGTTCTTGAGAGGCCCATTTCTTTCTAAAGAGACTTTCTTCTGGTGAATATGTTTGGCTTCTTTGACAAAGAGAAGGTGGTTTAGTGTGTTTGGAACTGAATCTGCATCTTCTATTCTGTTCCACTGATCATCAGGTCTGATTTTTTTGCCAATACCATGTTGATTTTATCACATTAGCTTTGATATATAATTTCAGGTCAGGGATCATGATATCCACTGACTTGCCTTTGTTGACCAGGACTGTTTTTGCTATCCTAGGTCTCTTCTGGTTCCAAATGAATTTTAGGAATGTTTTCTCTAGTTCTGTGAGGGATGCTAATGATATTTTGATTGGTAGTGCATTGAATTTGTATAACAATTTTGGGAGTATGGCCATTTTTACTATGTTAGTTCTTCCTTTCCATGAGCAAAGGGTATCTTTCCATTTTTCTGATATCATCTTCAGTCTTTTTTTCTTCAAGTATTGTAGTTTTCAAAGTATGGATCATTTACTAACTACATTAGATCAGTTTCTAAGTATTTCATTTTTTTGGATGTTGTTGTGGAGGGTGTGGTTTCTCAGTGAGTTTGTTGCTTGCATACAGGAATGTTACTGATTTTTGAGTCCTGACTTTCTATCCAGATATGCTACTGAATTTGTTTGTAAAATCTAGGATTCCTTTGGTGTTTTTGGAGTCTTCTATATATAGTATGATGTCATCTGTGAATAATGATACTTTAACTTCTTACTTTTCTATCTTTATTCTTTTATTTCTCTCTCTTGTCTAATTGCTCTGGCTAATGTTTCCACAACTATATTGAATAGGAGAGGTGATAGTGGATGTCCTTGTCTTGTTCCTGATTTTAGATTAAAAGTTTTTAGTTTTTATCCATTTAGTATTATGTTGGTTGTGGTTTGTCATAGATAGTTTTTATCAGATTGAGGTAAAGACCATTTATTCTGATTTTCTGTAGGGTTTTTATCATGAATGAGTGTTGGATTTTGTCAAAAGCTTTTTCTGCATCTATTGAGATGATCATGTGATTCTTGTCTTTGCCTCTGTTGATATGGTGTATTACATTTATTGATTTGCATATGTTGAACCACCCATGCATTCCTGGGATAAATCCCACTTGATTGTGGTGCATAATATGTTTGATGATTTGTTGAATTTTATTTGCCAGTATTTTATTGAGGATTTTTGCATCCACATTCATTAGGAAGATTGGCCTATAGTTCTGTTTTTTGGTTGGGTCTCTCTGGTTTTGGAATCAGGATAATAGTTGACTCCAGGAATGATTTAGGGAGAATTGCTTCCATTTCAATTTAATTAAATAATTCTCCTCAAATTGGCCTTAAATATTCTCTAAATTTCCTGTAGAATTCAGGCATGAATCCATCAGAACCTGGGCTTTTCTTTGTTGGTAAATTTTTAATTAAGTCTTCAATTTTAACTGATATTAGCATATTTAGAATTTTTAAATATTTTTTATTCAACCCTGGCAATTCCTACTGTTTCTAGTTATGTGTCCATTTTTTCCATGTTTTCCATCCTATAAGAGTAAAGTTTTTTGAAATAGGTATTGATGATCTTCTGAATTTTCACAGGATCTATAGCGATTTCACTCTTTTCATTCCTCGTTGCATGAATTTAATTTTTCTTTCCTTTTTTGATGAGGTTTTATTAATTTTATTTATTCTTTCAAAAAACCAACTATTCAACTCATTAATTCTTTGTTGCTTTCTTAGTCTCAATAGTGTTAATTTCTGGTCTGACCATTATAATTTCCTCCCTTGTATGGGCTTTGGGTTTGACTTGTTCTTTTTCTAGAAGCTTGAGGTGCAGCATTAGGTTGTTTATTTGTGCTTGTTCTATTTTCCTGATGTGAGAATTCACTGTTGTAAATTTCCATCTTAGGACTGCTTTCATTGTGTCCCACAGGTTCTGGTAAATCATATTTGCATTTTCATTGAATTGTAGATACTGCTTAATTTCTTCTTTAATTTCACTATGACTCATTAGGTTTTCAGGAGAGTACTATTTAATTTTCATGTGTGTATGGAGGTTTTGTGGTTTCTTTTGTCATTAATATCCAATTTTATTGCACTATGGTCAGATAATAAGCATGGGATAATTTGAATTCTTTTGCACTTACTTAGGTATGTTCTGTGGGCTAGTATATGGTTTATTTTAGAGAACATCCCATGGGTACCTAAGAAAAATATGTATTATGATGTTGTTGGGTGGAACACTTTGTAAATGTCTATTAAGTCCATTTGTTCACAGGTTTGATTCAGTTCTGTTATCTCTTTGCCAATTTTTTGTCTAGTTGACCTATCCCTTTCTGACAATGGGGTATTAAGGTCCCCTGTTACAGTCATGCTACTGTTTATTTGATTTTTCATGTCTTTCAATATTTGTCTTATATAATTGAGTGCTCCCATATTTGGTTCATATATACTTATGATTGTTATCTCTTCCTCTTGAATTTTTCTCCTAACAAGTACGTAGTGGCCTTCTTTATCTTTTTTTGATAATTCTTGGTTTGAAGTTCACATTATCTGCAAATAGAATAGCTACCCCTTCTTTTTGCTAGGTTCTTGTTGCCTGGAGTATTGTTTTCCATCCTTTGACTTTTAGTCTGTGGATTTCTTTTTGAGTTAAATGTGTTTCTTGTAGAGAGCATATTGTTGGATTTTGTTTCTTGATCTATTCTTCCAGACTGTTTCTTTTGATTGGTGAGTTAAGACCATTTACATTGATTGTTATAACTGACAAGTATTGGTTTATATTTTTCATGTTATCTTCCTGATGTTGGTTCCCAGTCTTTCTCCTCTGTTTAATAGCTTGTCCTACGTGGCAATTTTTTTCTATTGGTGTTTGTGTGTTTGTGGTCTTCATTATCTCTTTCTAATATATCCTTCAGAGCATGCTGTAGAGCTGATTTTGTGGTCATGAATTTTCTCAGTTGTTCTTTATCAAATCTTATTTCTCCATTGATTTCAAAAAGTCGTTTATTTGGGGTACATCAATCTGGGTTGACATTTGTTTGTTTTTAGAGTGAGAAATAACTCACTTCAGGCTCTCCTTGATTTGAGGGTTTGTGTGGAGAAGTCTGCTCTGATTCTGATGGACTCTCCTTTATAGGTTATTTGCTTCTTTTCTCTACCTGCTTTTAATATTTTGTTCTTGTGTTGAATTTCTGGAATTTTGATTATTTTATGCTTTGGTGTAGGTTTATTTTGGTCATGACTATTTTAAGTCGTAGGTAGTTCATTTATTTGTATGTCCAATTCTTTATCCATGTTTGGGAAGTTTTCTGCCATTATTTCTATGAAGAGGTTTTTAATGGCTTTTGCACTGTCTCCAGCTTTTTCACTGACTCCAGTCAAGCTTATGTTGTTCTTCTTTGTTTCATTTTGTAGCTGTTGGAATGTTTTTTTTTTTTTATGGTCCCTTGCTATTTTTAAGATATCTTTCTTTTCCTGACCACTAGTCACATTCCTGTCTTCTAGGTCTCATATTCTATCGCCTTCATTCAATCTGCTGCATATATTTTCAATGAGGTTTTTAATCTCCTGCATTTCTGTTTGGATCTGTTTCATTGATTCCATTTCTTGTCTATGCTGGGCATTCATGGTTTCCATAGTTTACCTAAGCTCCTCTATTTTTTTAAGCCTGTGTCTGCTTTAGTGTCTTTCATTTTGATTG